>FIZV01074553.1:0-22178 GCA_900050545.1 Trionymus perrisii
TTTTAAAAGTCATAAAAAATGTCATATTAAAAGTCTGACCAAAAGTCAGAAAAAAAATCAGAAAGTCAAAACTAAAAAAAATGAAAAATAAAGTCTAACAAAATATCAGAAAGTCAGAACTACAAAAAAAAATTCCAAGTTTTTAAAAGTCACAAAAAGAAATAAAAAATTTTCAAATTTTTCAAAGTCATACTGACTTAGCGTCTCGCGGATTTTGGAATTACCCCCAGCGGAAAAAACATATCCGTGTTAAAAAGGAAAAAGTTAAGGAATTGAGAAAAATGAAGAATCTAAAAAACGAAGGCTTTTCAAAAATTAGAAAATTGGACACATTTAAAAAAAAAAAAATTTAAAAATTGATAAAGTTTTAAAGTGGTATTATTTAGAAAAATTGATAAATATTTGACGAATCTTATACATAACTCAGGGAAAAACTATGCTCATCAGCTTTTTTCTTGCTACCTCATGAGAAAATTCTGCGAGCGCCCTTGCCTCAAAAAAGTTCAGTTTTCAACTTTTGAAATTTTCATAGTGATTCTAAATTCTTTTTATGGTCTTTGAAACCCCATTTAACGGTTTGTGGTTTTCTTACTTTTAGAATGAAAGAAGCTCGTAAAATTGTTTTGAGCAAAATCGGAAGACTCAAGGTCAAAATGACCATGGGAAAAAAAATCTCACACAATAAGTTCGAAAAAATTCGTTCAAATTCATAAAAAGTTTCATAGTTAAACAAGTAATATAAAAGTACACAAAACTACCGCTCTTAAATACGGAAAACCTTCAGAACTAATCGGTTCCCCGGAGTAAATTTACGAGCCAAATTTATCTCGCAACGACAGCCATATTAAAAATTAATTCGACGGTTGAAAAACGTCATCGTCGTCAGCACTACGTTAGCCTAATCTGAATCTAGCCGCGAGTTCAAAAAGTAAATAGTTACGTGTTTGTTGAGCCACGCTGACAAAACGACCAGTAAATTAATTTGGTCAAGAATTGTTTATCGACGTCACCCTTTAAACGATTTATGAGAAAAAAGCGCCACCGAGGGAACACACGTCCAAAACGAATATATTATAAATATTTTCAGCAGTAGGTCTACGACGGGACGTATATCGATTACCTGCTCGAATTCTTCGAACGATTTATTATACTTATAAATTAAGTTTGACTTTTTTTTTGAAATGGATTATTCGAGTCGAATATTTATTTTATATTTATTTTTTTTTTAAATTAATTATTCGCGAAATAATATCGCCACTTTTGTAATATTTACGTATAAACGAAGGTTCACTCCACATATCAAATTACCTCCCAACCCAGACCTAGATACTCGTACATGTACCTGTACTCGACGCGAGCGAATTTTAATCCGGATTATTTTATATCAAGCCGGTGCAAAGTTAGATTTTAGAAATATTATGCGGAAAGTAGGTACCACGTTTACTTACTTAAATTTTAATTAGTTCACAAGATGTAAAAACTTTGTATACTTACTAAGCGTCTTATCTATAGCGGTTTTCGTTAATTTTTTGATCTAATATGAATGTACGTACGGGCAACGAACTTAATTTATACTTGGTTGCTTAAAATTGGTCTTACATATTTATTCTTCGTTAAATTGTTGCACATTTTCGTTATTACTTCATCAGATACCAAAGTATACGTAGGTAATTAATTAATTATAACCAACTTTTTGGCAAGAGACAAGCTTTGAACGTGTAATGTGTGAATGTACGATGTACAGATGTGTAATTTAGAGGTAATATATTTCGTGTTTTTTTTGTTGTTTTTTTTAATTAATGAAAGAAAAAATACCCAAGTCGAGGACTGGAATGCCCTTGGGTATATGATACAGTTTTCATCATTTCATCATATCGTTCACCTCTCATACTTATTAAAAATATTTTTTTTGAATTTTTAAAAACATATTAAGTATAAAAAGTTATTTGAACAAAATTTTCTAAATTTTAATATTTTTTTCTTCAAATTTATAATATATTTAAAAATTTTTGCAGTTTCTATTTCTACTACCTGTACCTACACAATATATAATTTACGTTTTTTTTTTTTTTCAAAATTTAGATAGGTATGTAATCAAAAACGAATTTTAATGCAAATGTTCAGGGGAAAAAACGGGAAAAACAATGAAAAAATGTGTAAAGTATTACTCATTCGAATGCTTATTTTTTTCAAGTTTTTCCTCCAAGAATTTAAAAAAAAAATCCTTTTTGCGAACAAAAAAAATTGCAAATTGAATTGAAACAAACAACGATGTCATTGAATACAGATTAAATGACAAGTTTTTTCAACAGCTTTCAAAGCTTTTAAAATAATTTTTATAGGCAATTTAAGTTGTTTTCTTTAAATTTTCAAAAAACAATTTTTTTTGTTGAAAAAAACAATTTTTATCGAGACAAATCTTCTTTAAACTGTTTAAATTTCAAAACTGAATTTTACTGAAAATCATTTTCTTGAACTTTTCCAAATTTTTCCAAAAAACAGTTTTCAATTTAAAAAAAAATACACCTAAAACATTTTTTTCTTCTTTTTTTTCAATATTGAAGTTTAGCTAGCTATTTCATCCAAAAGCAAATTGTAAAAAAAAAAAAAAAATATGAGTAAAAGAAATTTATTAAAAATTTTGTTTCAATTTCAAATGTGAATTTTTTTTTCAAAAGTATTTCTTAGAAATCCTGTTTACCTACAAATGAAGTTTTGAAATCTATCCTTTTGTTTTTAGACTATTTTGTTGAAGAGCAAATTTTCTAAGGAGATAATTCGATAAAATTGTTGTTCAAACTTTGAAAATGAAGCTGACAAAAATTTATTTAAAAATATTTCCCCATTTTTTTCAATTTACGAAATTTTGTTATTGTTTTTCTGATAGAAGAATGGTTTATAATTAGTAGATTACTACACTAACAACGGAAGTGAGCCTAAGAAGGTGTTTGTTAGGTAGATGATTGTTTTTCGTTAGAATAGTGTTTTTTGCAGAAAAATTATTTTTAGCTACCTATCTACATATTTGCAACATTTCTTCGTAATGTTGAGATGTTGATGCTAAGCTATTTCATTCAAAATAAAATTGTAAAAAAAATTATATAATTATTGAGTTTATCAATTTTTTTTTTCAATTTCAAACAGGGATTTAACGAAATTTTGTTAGGAAATTTTTAAAACCCGTTTTGTAAAACCAAGTTTTCGAAATTTACTCAAAAAATGTTTATGATACTGTTTACGTAACTGAGGTAGATAAAGTAACTTTATGCCCATCTCGCTGGTCTAAAAGCTCATTTATCTCTCACGATTACGTAAAATATCGTATTCAACAATGACAATTTTGAGTTATTTCCCTCGCTTCGCTCGGGCAATAAACTTCAAAATTCGTCGAAAATCACTTTATCTCCCTAGTTGAATAATATTATATTATTGTTTCGAGTATTGACGAATACGTATGTAGATTGTTATGGCTGAAGATATTTTTAGAATAGAATAAAATAATAATTAATGCAATTTTAAGCTTTATTCATCACTTAATTCTTGATAAATATGTATTTCAGTTCGCCGAACTTGAAACTTACCTAGACGAAATAAACCGAGCACGAGTAATATATGAGGAAGCTGTAAAACAACCTCAATTAGATATGCCCGATCTATTATGGAAGTCTTATATAGATTTTGAAATTAGCCAAAATGAATTGGAAAACGCTAGAAGATTATACGAACGATTACTAGAAAAAACAGTTCATTTTAAGGTAATTTTCGTTAAATTATGTATGTCATTTTTTAATTATTTGTGCATTTTTTTTCTAATTTTAATGAAACACCTTTTTTAGGTATGGATGAGCTATATTCAATTTGAAATAACGAATAGTAGTGAGAGCGATTCTAAGGAATTGGCACGTAAAGTATTCGAGAGAGCGAATAATTCATTGAAAAACGTCGGTGAAAAAGAAGAAAGAGTAAAATTGCTACAGGCTTGGAAATTATTCGAAAAAGAGCATGGTGATGAAGAAACTCTAGAACGGGTTACTAAAATTATGCCACGAAGAGTCAAGAAACGTGTGCACTTTGTATCTGATGACGGAGTAAGATATACTTTTTTAAATGTATGTAGTGTTCGAATGATTATCAACATTAATTTTATCCATTTTTCAGAAGGACGAAGGCTGGGAAGAGAAACTTGATTTTGTTTTCCCCGAAGATGAAACAACTAATAAACAAATGAAAATTTTGGCCCAGTCAAAATCATGGGCTAAGGAAGGAGACGAATTCGATTTTTAATAATTTAATTTTGTATCAACGCGAATCATGTTTACACAAAATATGTCTTTTTGTGCATATTGTTATTTATTTATTTATTGTGAAAATGAATATTTTAATTCAAGCGTTTTCCAACAACAACAATCATCCAACGAAAAACAACCTTTCATCATATTTTCAATTTACCACAAGCAAACATAGAGGTTTATACGGTCACGAGTAGTAAAATAAATGTATGTGATTGTTTCAAATTTACATTTATTTGTTTGAACTTGGTTTGAACTCTTAGTACATATTTTAAAACATCAATAAAGCCCGGAAGTTTTCAAAAATTCATGTCAATACTTTTTTTTAAAAAGAATTCGTTGATAAGACGTTGTTCAATAACTTCCAACACTCTTCGACATCCGCAAATTTAAATCTTCATTTAAAATTTCAATACACAAAGGAAATAAATGATAAAGTTGATGAACTTTTGCTTTAATGATGATTTTCATCATTCAACTTCCTCCGGTCGTACAGGATGATCTAAAGGTATTATTGATTCTTTATCTACATCTCTAGATAATGCTTTCCTCATGTCTAAAAATAAACAAAGAATTTAAAAAGATTTTAGGTATTGAAAATCGTAAAATTAAAAAAACACGACTTACCATAAGCGTCTTCATCAGGGTTTCCAGAATAATACTCTAGCACCGTTCGATATACGATATAACCCATTGCTTGATACATTGAAATCGCTACTTTATTACTAACACGTACAAATAAATCCACAAAATAGGTGTGTTTTCTGAAATCATAGCATCAAGCATACATGAATAAATGATGAACCGGAGCACTACGTATCACTATTTTAAAAGTGCAAATTTACTTTTCAGACACATCTTCGAGCCAATTCATCAGCAAGGCTGCGACTCCAAGTCTTCTATAGCAAGGCGCAACGGTTAGCGCGGTAACATGGCCGTGCCAATTGGTCCCGTGGCCTTCGGCTTTACCCATAACTACAGAAAGATGTGATTCTCATTTTTCAGTAACCAACACGAATCAAAATCTTACTTACTGTATCCCATAATTTCACCATTCGGTGCTTCAGCAACTTGAAAATATTCTGGCCATCGCGCTAAATACTGCATATAAAAATTTATACCATACTACCTTCATGTTAAGGATTACAATCATACGACGAAGAATAAGCTTAAAAATCAATTTTTACAAAATAAAAGGATACAGTTTCTGTTAGAGGATCTAAATTGCTGTGAAAATACAAAATGATTAGGTTAGTTTGTAGTACGATTTCAATTAAAAAAATATGAAAATGATGCTATTACATTTTACATTACACTTACACATTATTGTATTTCAGTAAATCATCGCAAGTGAAAGGCCTTAAAGTTGTCATATTGAGGCGCTGTAAAAATTGTTATTAATATTATGGTCAATTTATTGAATAAAACTAAAAATGCATAGAATTTTAAATTAGAATAGTTTTCATAATTATTGTCAATTTTCAATTCTCATATCTGTTATCAATGTTATGTTTGTAGTCACCGCCGCAACCGGCCACCCCTTCATGACCACCCCCCCCCCTTACAGTGCAGTCAGTGAGTCATTTCAAAAAAAAAACTGAAAAAAACAGAAGACAAATCGGCGAAGAAATTTTCATTTTCACGTATTTAAAGAAGAAGACGGAAGACTTGAAGAACGAAAAGGTGATGAGAAACTGAATTCATGGGTGCACAGAAACAGAAAGAAAGGCTTTTGCCAACTGAAATTTTTGGTCTTTGTACAATTGTACTACTCCACGTAATACTCAAAACTTCAAGAAATTTGATTTCAAACAGCAAAATTAATGTAATTAATACTTTATTCTTTAAAAAAATAAGTTATAAATCGTATATTACAAATTATTTCTCAATACGATTAATTCCATTTCATAATTTCGAATCAGATGAGTTTCTTCTCAAGGCCAATGTTAAATTCTATTTCATTATTGCATAACTTCACACAAATCGAATGATCTCGGCTAATTTATCTATCGCTTCTCTGTAACAAGTTGCAAGTTAATTAAACGCCAAAAGATTCGAACTGGAGACAAATTTTGCGTACAAACCTTCCATGAGGATTAGTGCCATCGATTTGAGTAATGAGAAGTTTCACAAAACCAAAAAACTGCGTCAGCTGTGATTCAGTTTCTGGTTTTTCTTTAAGCCATGATCTAGGAAAAAGACTTGCTACCGTTTGACATTTAGCAGCTGCTTCCAAAGGTTGTAATGTGCGAATAGCCATCAATAGATATCGATTGAGCAACGCACAATTGGCAATATCAATTAAAATATCTTCGTTTATTATTTCGTGCCATTTTAATAAATTACCAAATAGTTTAACACTACTTGCAAACTGCTTTTGGAAAAATACATTCAGTTTCCCACTATCCAGGAGTCTGAAAAAAATTATTTTCATGATGAATCGACTCCAAACTACTGTACTACGGGTTTTTCCAAACATGGATGCAATGTCATACTCACTGTTTAGGGAACATCGGAATGAATACATCGTTTTCTACAGCTTCTTTCATTTTATCAATGACCGTGTTAATTAACTGGGTGAATAATTTACTTTTAGGAGCTATAAATGGATAATCGATGATATTGCGAACAACTGTTACCAGTTGTAGAGTTTCGGCTGTAGATAAAGGATCCCATTGTACTTTGACGATTTCTACAAATGTAAAACAATAACTATGAATTGAAGTTAAGAAAACATGCATTAAACAAACTGAATAGGTTACGTACGTTCTAGTTTAGGAACCACAATTTTATCTATCAGATTAGGCAAAAGCTGTATATCAGGATCCTTACGAAGAGACTCTTCAGTATCAGTTTTTTCTGCCGAATATAATAAAATACTATTCATCCAATGTAAATCATCTAAATTATCCTGCTCTTCCTAAAACGAAAGAATGTTAGTTGAATCATTAAAAAAATATAAGTTTTAAAATGCATAATACTATACTTTATTCAGAGGATTCCACATTAACATATCCATACGAATTATTGGTCCCAAGACTTTAGGTAAACATAGATTCGCGTATGCTTCAACATATGCAGTTTTATCCAATTTTCTCCAACTGGAGAATCTCTTCAAGATTTCATCAATTGATACAAATTCTTCCACAACGTCGTCAAAAACTCGACGAGCATCCGATTCAATTATTTCTATAAAAAATAAAAATAGTGAGAAGCGCTGGCGAAACTTTTGAAAAATTACCAAGACGACTTGCCTTTCTGGTTTCGATAGGTAGTAGCAGCCATTTCCGTTATTTCATCATCACTTGACATTCCTTCGATATGAGATCCAATGGTACCTAAATTTCTACTTTTCAATCTACGTATCCGTCGTCCTTCCCTTTCAGCAGTGCGTCTTATTCTTTCTTCATCTTTTTTGATACCGATTAAATTTTCTGCAATGTAAAACCACGCACATATTATCAACTTGAACCGTAACAATAAATCTAAAAAAAGAAATATAATTACTTGTCGGAGTTAGATCTTCCATTTGATCTTTAACATCGAGACGTCTTCTTGATATCAGTTCATTAGTTTTTTTCTGATACATAGTAATTAATCTCTGCTCCAAAGAATTAATAACTGGAATCTACAAAAGAAATGTTCGAATATTGAAAAAATTTCTGTTTAGTTCATAATTTATTCAACATTCCTTTCAAAGAAAGTCAAATAAATAGTTGTGACGCCAAAAGCGTACACAAATGGACTTAATAAAACCCACCTTTTCATCAAGACATTCTACCAGATCAGTGACATACCCGCGTAACTCTTGATAAAATTGGAACCGTTCAGCTAGTTCGGGAACGTTTATTTTACGTTTTTCGAAATCTGATTCTAACGTAATTATTTCGTGGTTGATGTTATTTAATTCATTTTCGCGACGTTGATACATTTCTTCAAGATTTTCCAGCCTACAAGATACAATAAGATTCCCTTTTACATTGATCAATGGTTACAATTATAAACAAGAAATCATTCCAACCTTTCTTGTAATTTCTTTGCGATAATTTCAGGATCAGCTGATTCTGAAGAATTTTCTGTGAGAAATGATGCAAGGGCTGTTGAGCTGATTGAAGTGCCAGCATTCTGTATCGCTGATTCCGGAGACAGAAGAGCAGCCGCGCCAATTAATTGAGAATTTACTGGTATAGGCACTCCTGAAATCGTAGAAGCAGCTGCTGCTGCTGCATTGCTCATATACTGATAATAATACGATTCTTGTTGCGCTGCTGCCAACTAATGAGGAAAAATCATTGATAAATAACAAACCCTTCTAAATGAGTAAAAGATGAATTTTTATTATTACCTGAGCACCAGTAACAGCTTTACGAATTTGCTGATTTTCCCATTCATCATCTTCAACTGTTTCGTCGTCTTCGGCGTCTACAAAAGAACATACAGGTTTAAAATCACATATTACAGAATTGAACATTTGTTGAAAAATGATCAAGTTTTTAGATAAAGTTTAAAAATAATATAAATAAATAAATACTCCAACAGAATTGGAGTTATTTTTCTTTACAAATAATAGATTATTACTAAATGTAGATTAGAAATTAATTTAAAAGATATAACTAAATATATAAATAAAAAATAAAATTGATATGTAATGGAGCCTGCCCAAAATATCAAAATGAATACCTGAAGCAATATATGTATCTAAACCTTCTTTACGTTTTTCCCTATCAGCAGCAAAACTTACTATTCCAGACATGGTAATTCTTTCTTCTTCATCGCTTCCATCGTTATCATCCTCTCTCACTAAACGTGATTTATTTTCGGACCTACCAATAAATAAAATATTAATTTGCAAATCAATCAAGAGCAGAAATACCTTTCGAAAATAATTATTTCCCCTGAAAGGGAAATGAAAGATAAAAACTTTACAACTATGTTTATTAGCCACATCCGTTTTTCTGCAATTAAGCAAATCATAATACACTTCAAATTATTAATAAAATTGATAATGCTAGGAATGAATGTGATGGAAGTTCACTGGTCTTCACCACCAATGCCGAGAGTATTATTAAGCTAAAGTCAGCGCCAACCATATTCTTCCGCAGAATACAATGAAAGTAATTTTATTAGTTATTGATTTGAACTTCTTCCCCGTCTCCTTCTCCTCCACTTCATAACAAAAAAACATAAGTAATATGAAAAACTTACTCTAACTTTGCATTTTCATCTTCAATTGCTATATAATTTGCTCCTCCCATTTCCCTAGCTTCTTGTCTGCGTTTTCGAGCAGCATGAATCAAAGCAGCATCAGGAATACGACCACCTTTAACCAATAATAATTTCATGAAAGGAATATTTAAATTTTTTTCTAAAAAAGCAGCGTAAAAAGTTGAAAACAATAATTATCAGATTTATATGCATACACTACGCAAAGACAGAGTAATTTCAACGCCTCACTTTTTAGCAGCATTTTAACGTGATCTGGTTGAGTAAATTTATGATGACGTAAATTCGCTTCCTTTTCATCTTCTTCATCTGAATCACTTTTATAGTCTGCCATTTCAGCACTCAACCCACTCAAGATTCGTTCCTGTACTACCACCGGCCCAGCCTAAAAATTTTAATGAATAGGTTTATTAGCGTGTTAGAGTTCGTTGTTTATTTCCAAACATTGAAACTTTTCCACTTACTATAGGATTTTTAATTTTAATGGTAACTTGATCATCAGTTGTAATAATCTTGTCTTTCTATTTTCCACCTTTTCCATCTTCGGACCGTTCAGGTGTATCGGTTGAATCTTTTCGACGCTTTTCTTCTTTTTCTTTATCAATTTGCTTACGTATTTTCTTACTTTGATACGAACGTTTAATTTGAAACACTTCACCGTCATCTCCTGAGTTAAATCAAGTACGATTCAAAACTACGTTACAGTTTTCAATTATTTCAAAAATTGATATAAATTTACCTTCGTCAAAATCTTGACCAAAACTGAGTAATGTCTGTTTGATAGATTTGGAGGCCGAGTCCCCATTCTGACTGCCACTACTTTTACTTTTTGGTTTAATAATTTCTGTTTCCTTGCTATCAACATCGTCATCCTGGAATCCAATTTCTCTTCTTCGAATATTTCGGTTTGGTTTTTTGAAAAGAGACATTATCAACTCAACTTTACAACTCTATCACTTTGGAAAAAAATAAAATACGGTGATACATTTAAGAAAATTTTCTACAAGTAGAAAGATGCTAATGAAACAACATAGTTGTTTGGATGATACACTGAAAATTGATCATGAAAATAGAGATTGTTTCGTAAATTCTAGGGAAAAATGTTGAACAATTTCAATTTAAACTTTTTTTATTAAAAAGCACAAAAAACAGGTAAATTAATTATCATTATTTTATTTTTATCAAACTTGAATCCGATTTTCTTTTTGTTCAATTCTTTTCAGTGTCGGGCGAAGCAAAAAACTCGAAAGAAATACAGCTAAAAAACAAATATAATGTTTTGGTTTTACGATTTGGTAACACTTTAAAGGCGTTTTCGTAGTTTGTACTGTTCGTAGCGGTGGCGGACTGGACGGACTCGGACTCGTACTCGTCTGCTAGTGCTTGGTCCTAGTCCAAAAAATTTCTGCGATTGTTCTGCGAACTTTCATACTTTTTTCCCAACATCTTCATATTTTGTTGCTTTATAAATTTAATTTAAGTTGACGTGTCTCTCTACTCTCTAACATTCGTTTAAAGGAGTCGTTTGATTCTATTTTTTTTTGTTGATAATTTAATTTTTGTTAGCTGAATGATTTATAATTAATATTATAATGATAAGGAATTGGAATACATAGCAGCTCTCTCATTCGTGTGTAAACCGATCAAAGTTCTAGTCCAGGATTACTTTAGTCTACTTAAAATAGCAATCGAAATCGGATGTAGTATGAAACTCATTAATCAGTGAAATACTGCACTACCCTGACAGAAATGATGAAGATTTTCCGACAAATAGGATGGTGTCGTTACTTGTTCCTTTTATCACTTATTTGGTTCATTTTTGCCTTTGTAATCATAAGTTTTCTTCGACATGAGCCAGATAACAACACATCTGATCGTGTTGCCGAAGCGATGAACAAATTGAATATGCTTCAAAGAAGAGAGTCAGAATTGGTGAATTTATTGACAGAATTTAGCCATGGGTAACTATCTTCAATTATTCATTTTAAATTGAGATAAATAAATCGAATCGATATATTTCACAGATTGCAGGAAAATAATCGGGATAAGTTTCTCAAACGTTTGAAGCATATTTCAAAAAACCATAATATTCAGTCAGGTTAGCAACTATTCAGCTTGAGCGATTTATAAAACAATTGTTTTTTCTTCTTCATGGATCGAAATACTTTGCAGAACCCAATATGAACTATGAAACTTTGAGGCGGCGGTTGTTTCATAACGTTCACGAATTATGGTATTACATAAATTCGCAAACCACACAATTTGCTAAAGACTTGAAAAAATCTTCTCCAGCTAAAAAAAGGCTGACGTCGTTCATGGACATGATTGGGGAATACAAACGGTAATTATTTCAATACGTCTGTACAAACACCGTTGAACTATAATTACGAATAATTCAATAGGTCGATTATCAAAGATATCAATGACTTGGAAGAAGTTGATGGATACAAAGAATGGAGATTAAATGAAAACGAAGAATTGAGTAATCTAGTTCAAAGAAGATTACACTACTTACAAAATCCCAAAGATTGTAAAACGGCGAAAAAATTAGCGTGTGATTTGAACAAGGTGGATATTTTAAGAATTCTTATTTATCACCAACTTGATTGCGAATCAATTAGAGTGTTTATTTTATAATTCAATTTCATAATTCATCGGTTTAAATTTTGTTGTAGGGTTGCGGATACGGCTGCCAATTACATCATTTGGTATATTGTTTTATTGTCGCATACGGTACTGAGAGAACTTTAATTTTAAAATCTCGTGGATGGCGATATTCCCCACCTGGTTGGGAAAAAGTATTTCTCCCTGTCAGTAATACTTGTACAACTACCGATGGTGTCAGCCATTCAACTTGGCCAGGTATAAAATTGTCTTAAAGACAAAATTTTTACTTGAAAACCTAATAACTTAACTATTGTATCTTACTATTGAACAAAAGGTTCTTCGAGCGCTCAAGTCATATCGTTACCAATTATCGATTCCTTAACGCCTAGACCACCATATTTACCGTTGAGTATTCCAGAAGATTTAGCCCCCAGAATTACTCGTATTCATGGAGATCCAATTGTGTGGTGGGTTGGCCAATTTTTGAAATACTTATTACGGCCACAACCAAATATTAAGCAAATGTTGGGCGAGTACGAAAAAAAATTAGGTTTCAAGAAACCGATTGTCGGGTAAGAGTACTCTCATAAAAACTGAAACTATCCCTAAAGTATCTCATGTTTATGTTATTTTTTAGAATACACATTCGCAGAACGGACAAAGTAGGCACAGAAGCTGCTTTTCATACTCTTGACGAGTACATGACTCAAGTTGAAGAATACTACAAATCTTTACAAATGATTCAACCCGTTACTCAAAAAAGAGTTTATATCGCTACAGACGATCCAAAAGTTTTCGAAGAAGCTAAATCGGAGTAAAGAAATTATTAGATAATATATTTTTATCGATCGCATAGACTAAATTCTTATCAAATGGAATTTTCTTCAGATATCCCGATTATGAAATTATTGGAGACTCAAAAATATCAAAATCAGCAGCGGTTAATAATAGATATTCAGAGAACTCTTTAAGTGGCATTATCACAGATATACATTTATTATCTTTGACTGATTATCTCGTTTGCACATTTTCTTCGCAAGTATGTCTTTTCATAGCATTGCCTTTAGTTTTAAGGAAAAAATATTTACTGAGTTGGTTTCAGGTTTGCCGGGTAGCTTATGAAATTATGAATAATTTACATTACGACGCAGCTCAAAGATATCGTTCCCTCGATGATATTTATTATTACGGTGGCCAAAAAGCAAGGTATCAAACGGTGGTTTTAGCTCATCGAGCCACTCGACCGGAGGAAATTGATTTAGCAGTTGGTGATAGTCTAACCGTAGCTGGTAACCATTGGGATGGTTATTCAAAAGGAACGAATAGAAGGACATTCAAAACTGGACTGTATCCTACATTTAAGGTAACATTTGGGGGCAGTTTAAATACTTATACAATCGTAAATACGGAATTAATTACTTTTAATCGAAATAATTAAATATAAAATGATATTTGTTATAGGTTGTTCCTAAAGTCGAGACCGCTTCTTTTCCTGTATATCCCGAGGTTCCTATAGAGCCTAATGAATTGTAATATTTGTTACCAAACTTGTCTCACACTATGGTAATGTATGCTTTTTTATATCAATTTTTTTCATAATTCTATTTTAAAGTTAGGTAACTGGTGTTTGAATGACGAAACATCGATTAAAAAAAATATTGAAAGCTTAATTTTCACTTTTCATGATATGGCATTGCGTAATCATTTGAGCGTATTAGTGAGGCTCGTCATGAGATCAACACTGAAAAATTACGCGTTCGTTCAATTATAACCTCATTGGGTGTTGAATTAAATTTAACAAATTTTAATCATAATGAGGCTACCATCCGTATTCATATGTTCAATTTTTTCGTATGGTAGAAAGGAAATGATAGAAATATTTTTCACGTTTCGTCACTTTTCGATGTTATTATTATTTTTTAGGCTCGGCACCACCCACGTCTAGAAAAAGATGCACTTGATGTACTCGATGCATGCAAAAGGAATAGTTAGTCAGTCTTCCTATATTATACGTTTATATGACATGAGAATAATTATTCCTTCTTAACCAGACATGATGCACCTATGTTGTACTCGTATGTCGTGTATTGCATTTATTAATACTTGAATAATTATTTGTCTGTTTGAAATATGTACTTTCAGCGGTTCTTAAATGATCTCAAGGTGTCAAATTATGACTAAGCTTTCAAAAAGCTTTTCATATTTGTGCAATATTACACTTAAATGAGCGCGTTCTTTTGAAAAGAATATTCCCCTTATATTCAAAATATAATCGCATTTGTTAATTCTTTTAAAAATAGTTGCGATATGTTAACGAAAACATATTACTTTTTTGCTGTGATTTTTTTTTTTTACTGTTTTTCAAACAAGAAGTTAAGTGTACTCTATTGGTTTATGTGTAGAGTACAATTTTATATGATTTAAGTCTCGAAGTAGTCTGGTATTGATCTGCTGCTCGTCATTTTTTTGATATTGAATGAATGTTTCGTGGAGTATTTTTAATGGAAATATACTTGCCATATTATTTGAAGTTATACCTTTTACACGACTACTTAACTTATTGAAAGAGATTATTTTTATTCTTATAAAATACTCATGTGAAATACTTAAATTATAAAGCTAAACTTTTTTGATTTTTGAGGTTTTGTTTTTGGTTAAACTACCTAGCTGTCTATTATCTACTTAAATGTGCTGTTTAGTTACCTATGTTTATGCTATATAATATATAGTGTGTTTATATTGTAAAGTTTCAAAACGAATTATTTTCCAGTTGCATATAGGTGGTTTTTGTTTTTCTTTAAGGAAAATATTTATAATCGGGAAATTTCTCTTTTGGATGTATCGTTATATGTATTGGCATAAAAAATATGCTTTTTGATTTAAAAATGGTAATATTCACGTTGATATGCCAGTTTTTTTGTGTTCAGTTAAAATATGTGATGTGATAAATTTTGTAAAATTCTCCTCAGCGAAGTTATTTTTCGAGCAACTTATTCTGACCAATGCTTAAAAATTCAGTTACAGAAATAATACCAAATATGTTTGTATGTGTTTTTGGTCTTTATTATTGCAATTTTTATTTACGTTTCTAAATAAATGTTTTGTATAATTATACGTCTATTTTAATACCTATTAGATTTTCGTTTGCAAATTACATCCAGGATGTAAATCAGACTGTAAATTTTTCGTGTTATCATGTACCTAGACCTACCTATACACATAATAAAATCTCAAGGTTAAAATATCCAACAGATTGTCACAGTGATTATCATTATTCTAGTCTGCTAAAAGTTGTCAGTGTCGTATATGTGCCTCTGCCTACCTATGGCACTCATTTTCAACACGTTAAAACTATTTAAATAGAATACCTAGTCGTAAGAGGCAATTTTTTTATCGCCTTCGAAAAATACTCAATTCTTAGGTAGGTATCGAAAAAGATTCTTAGAACACCTGTTTGATGGTTAGCAACCGGTTCGCTTGAAGTTGAGGTTTCGGAGGGGGAAGAGAGAAACTAAAAAATTCAAATAACGTATATTTACTTACACTTTCTTATATATATGTGTGTGTGTAGCATAATTAATAATGGCCTTCAAGAATTGCTTAACATCTACGTTCTAACTCGTTTTCTACATCGAGAATGCGCACAAGCCAATACCACAATAAATATTACTAGAAATTTGATAATTTATATTATGTAATAGATAGTAATAGGTTCACTTGGCTTTGTTACGAATTTGGTAAAAAATTAAACAAACGCATCCTTCAACTGAAAATATTTTTTTAAATCGTGGACACCGTAAAAATGATTTAAAAAATTTACAGGCTAGAGCATTCCTGTATTTTGGATTTTTTTTTTCAAATTACGAAATCTTATAGGTCGGGTGTTTATAGGTCAATACCTTATAGTGTTCGATGGAGATGGAATTCGTTACGCGTTAGGTTTAACATATTTGTTCACAACTACATACAAAAGATAAAAGTTCACGGCGATTCTTCCAACATTGATGACCGCTGTAATTCTTTACGTAGTTTTTTTGGTTGTCATTTTTATCTAAACATGTGTAAAACATTGAAATTTATTTTTGCCGTGAACATTAAATTTATCTGAATTATTTTTGCACTTTATGATACATGAAACGTGAGGAAACAATTGTCATGTGTCGGTCCTTGAATAAAATACGTAAAAAAACAAACAATGCTATGGTAGATATAAAATTGCAGTAAGGTATTCACTTAAAATTTCTGATGTTCCTTGAAGCGTTCATACCTACAAAATTTGAACCACGGCGTCACTTGATCATCAAGTACATACTAAGTAGGTATTCTTTAATGAGCATTCTTCAGGTTACTTTTTGATACGGCATAATGATGTAGTCACTAAAATATTCTTCCGTACGCAATTAATCGATAAAGCAGGAATCTTCACTTAAATATTGATTTCTGTAACTCCGTAAGTACATAGCAAATTAGCAATACACCTGACTGAACTGACTTCAATAATATCGCATTCAATTTCAATCCCATAGCTCTATTTTAAATACCTACTTTTTTAATTTTATCGAGGTATATGACTGTAAACGTGAAAATTTCTTCCTATCAATTTTTGGTACATCGCCAACGTAGCAATCGCAGCGCTGTTTGCTGCGTGTATTTATAATAGATCAGTATCTTCGCTTTACAGTATTTATATTGATTGTTGCAGCTACGATGTGAATTTTCGACTTGATAGATTTAATCTTAGATACTTGAGGTGAAAAATGACCATATTGATTTTTTTATCCAAATAAATTCATCTCTTAAAAAGATGTAAAAAGTTGAGCTGAAATCTCACTCATTGTGAGCACTTAGTTACCTACCTACTTTGTTGCCCATATCCTTCCGTTATTATTGTTAACTTTGTAAAATACTACTTAATGTTTTTCAATTTTTTATACATCTGCAAGCTTAAGCTCCAAATTACGGATATCCCTTACTACACCCTCGGTGCATAGCGGACACCTACTGATCTCCAGTACAAATAAACTTTCAGTTAGTCAATTACTTTCTGGGTACAGTACACATACTGTATGGTACATTACAAGATAAGCTATAAGCTTCAAAAATAGCAAAATCAAGCTTCATATTTCAATAATAATTAGCCTTCAAATTATTGCACTCTATACCTAAAAGAACAGATGTTTTTTTTTCAAAATTTTAAAGCGGAAAGAAATAACGGTGACATTGGCCTTATTAAGAAAATATGAATAAAACCATATCAAACATTACAATTGAATTAACATTTGAATTACCGGGAACGTTTTCACTTAATTGTACATAATAAAAATTTCCAAGACAGATGCTTTCCGCTGTCATAAAAGATGAAAATACCTAATGATACTTTATAAGTTTATAGCCATGACATAATTATTGAAGAAACTGCATCGTTAATTCCTCTCAAAAATAAAGACGGTTTTATTTGATTATAAGTATGTACCATTATTATTTCATTTATTTCGTCTGGTAAAATTAAAAATTATGTTAATTTTTACAAAAGAAAATGGAAAATGAATGTAAAGAATGATGGGTACATAATTGATAATAGGTAAACTCTATAACAATCAGCATCAGCATTCAGCAAAAGCGCAAAAGGCCAAAGGCCAAACGTTAAGTCAGCAAAAAAAACAGTGTTACCAAAAGGTAGTGAAAAAAGGTATGGTTGGTACGTGGTTGGTACGGTTAGAAGAAAAACACAAAAATGATAACGTTATCAAACACGAATGAAAACTTTGATTTTTGAAAAAAAAAATTCTAATTGCACACACAATCACATGCGTAAAAATCTTACGGGAAAGTTATTAGTTTAATATATAAGTTATTTGAGTCTGTAGTCCAAAGTTCCTCAATTTTTCAAGTATTTTTTGCATCGTTTAAAGTGATTTTATTTGAATCGCAGTATATCTATTCGTATCAATTTTATTAGCTAATGCAATTCCGGTCGCATACTGTCATTTCCTTTCCCTCTTGGAATGTATACTAGAATGTTAATTCACCGACGTCTCATGTATAATTCAGATTCATTGATAGAATATTTTACTCAGGTACTCATAAACTGTTGATGAATATTGTTAAACAGCCAAGTACAACGGATTCTAAGATTCTATTTTCATGAATTTGTTTGTGATCAACGTTATGATGCGAGGTATTTAGTAATAATTGACGTTTGCCGTCCAACTGGTATTTTACTTTCACTTACACTAAGTAAGTAGGGGCAACTTTAAGTCGTGGATGGTCGTGGAGTGAACGTCAACGATTGAAGCTGGAAACGGAAAGAACTAGTAAGATTAAGAATGTTATTCGTTTAAGTCCGTCGTTATTGAAGAATACATTTTCTGTCACAGTTACTTCGTTCACGGTTTCTTACTTCATAATTTTACTTTCTATTTTACTGTTTCTAGCCGTATTAACGTGATTTTAATTAATTTATTTAACATTTTTATAAAGAATGTAATTGGGTGTATTTGCTTTTTTTTTTCAAAAAATTTTATTTTGTTTCATTTATCGCTTAAATGATGAGTTCGTTTCGAAGTTTTTGTATTCTTGGTAAACGTTCAAGTTGTGCTACATCGTTACCTAAAAATGATTATATTAAATGTAAATTTGCTTTGTCGGTGTGTGTAAAACGTGACTACAGAACGAATAATGTTAATGAAAAGTTGTCCAGTACTCAGAAACCTGACTGGAATAGAGCTGTGTCAGAGGCTGAAAAAATTGTCGGATATCCTACCTCATTCCTCAGCTTAAGATGGTTGTTAAGCGATGAAATTGCCAATGTAGCGTTACATTTAAGGAAATTAGTAGGATCTAATCATCCATTGCTCAAAACTGCCAAGTAAGAAAAATTCTGCTGAGTTACATGTCATATGTTTTTCAATTTACCTACACCATTTGTAGAAATTTTTCCCAATTTTGTCAAGATGAGTAATCCGGAAGTCTGATTTAAAAATTCGTAACGTAATCGATTCCAGTTCCGTAAAAAAAAAAAAAAACAGTCTTCATAACCAGTTAAATTATGTAATCTGCACATGCCATTTATAATAATGGGAACTGCTTTTCGTCCGTTTTCAACTCGCAGACTATCAGTGATTACTAAATTGCGTCCATCACCGCTGACCAATCGTTTATTTAATAATTAAAGATGCGTGTTTATGATGCATTTATGTACATGTCCGGTATATGGTTTCACCTTTTGCAGAAGCCTATTATATAGTGGTAGAAATAATATGCAAGCATGGGGCTTAATCGTATTACTAATATCGAAAGCCGCAGGCCATTTAAACGTCGATGAAATGGAAGAAGATAAATCTGCTGGTGTTCTTCATAGGTATGATTTTCACACCATATCAGAACTGGTTAGTTTCTTGTAACCAGTATCTTAATGTTTGTTTTGTATTACAGCCAAAGAGCTTTGGCAGAAGTTACCGAAATGATTAGGACCAGTCATTTGGTGCACAAGGGCCTCGTAAATATTTATCCGGGTTTATATCCAGAACCTGTAGTTCTCAGTGACATGATGTTTGGTAATAAAATTGCCCTTCTTGGAGGAGATTATTTGCTAGGAAATTGTTGCGCTGAACTAGCAGCTTTACGAAATCAAAATGTAAATTTTTTATTCTTATTTTTATTTTTTTGAGCTCACATTTATAAGAGTTTTTCTTTCGCAGTTAATTGAAATAATGAGTGGTGCTATAAGAGATCTTACCGAAGGTGAATTCATCGGACCCAGAGATCTACAAAATAATCCTTTACCAGCCAGATTTCCAGCATTATCGTCTCCTTTGTCGTTACAACATTTATCTTTATCGTCAGCTGTTAAAGATTGGCGACATCGTAATATCTTATCAGCGGCGAGCTTATTAGGTAACTCTTGCAAAGGAACTTTGATATTAGCTGGACAAAATGCGGAACTTCAAAAACATGCTTATGAGTTTGGCAAACATCTAGCGCTAGCTTCTCAGGTGCATTTTAAATTTATTTATCAGCGAGTGTAATTTTTCCCACGTTGACTAAAATTAGCTCTGTAAATTATAGGCCTGTTTAGACTTGGAACCTTTCACTACGGGTTCTAGATATTCGGCAGGGGAAATATTCAATTTAACGTCAGCTCCCGTGATGTTACACTTGGAACATGATTCAACGTTATATGAAGAAATTGAAAAAGGCCGTGAATCCGTTCAGAATGTCGATTACGGCAAAGTAAGTCACCACACACCAAATTTCTATTGTATATTTTATTCAATGCCATTTCTAATACGTGTTATTTGTTATAGATACATGAGCAAGTTTCTCGTGGACCAGGTTTAATTTTAACCAAGCAATTACAAAAAGAACACTCTCAACGAGCTATGGAGGTATTAGAAGTATTTCAAGAGAGCGATGCAAGAACCGCGTTGTCTAATATTATCGTAGCAATGGGAGAAATTTAATACATTTTATCGAACTTGTCGTGTTTGAAAGTTATCCTAGATCGGCTGCTGAATTTTTTTTGAAAAATAACTTCCAAATGTAATTTTTTGTAGCATAAAGATGTACGTACCTATGTTACCACAGTATCTTTTTATATGTTAACATGTATGCTATCTAATTACAATAAGTTTTTAAATAATACATGTTTTTATCGAAATTTTCAGCTTTTTCTTAGGCGTGGACAAATTTTGGAATTTTTGAAAACTTTGTATCTAGGCACATTCGGAAACAACATGATACCTACATAGAAATACTCAAGAAAGTTAATTACCCAAATAGTTATCATTTATTTGCTGCAAAGATATAAAAATGGTTGATCACATGAAAATAAATGTTATAAAAATTATCGTACAAAATTCGAATACAAATATAATGTACTTATTTACATGTATCTTTGAAAAAAGAAATACACAAGTCAAATTGAGCTTTTCAAAGATTTAGAATTTAACGCAAATTTCTTATTTTTTATTGTCTTGGCATCAACTTTTTCTCCAATGTGATTCAATTTTGTAGGCGATGTCAGTGTAACTGAAGTTGTATCATTTTTTTCTAAATCAATTTCTCGAAGCGCTGACAACAAAGCTGATTTTTTGTCATAAGGTAACGAATCGTCATCAGTAGCCTCGATTCCTTTACTATCATCTTTTTTTCGCAGTTCTACTTTGGTTTCTACATATTCACTTTGATTATTAAATTTTTCATGAAATTCTAACCATGATACAGTTTCGTCTAAACCTTTTAGTTCTTCACTTTTCTCACTACCCGTGTCATTTTGCTCATAATTGTCTTCTTTAGCTAATTCATTTGGAGGGGTATTTATTGAACTAAAATTATTTGGAGGAGTTATTCGTATTTTTTGTTCGTCCAATTTTTTTACCGGTGTTTCATTATCCAATGAAAAACGACGTTTAACGTTATTATTATTGTCAGAATTATTCTTATTTGCAATGCTAATACTTCTCAAATTCTGATTTGATTTAGGTAAATAATCAAACTCGAAGTACGAACTAAACGGACTTTTGATTTCGGATGAATTTGATTTAGAATCAGTGTAGAACGAGTTACTTTGATTTATCGAAGGTAAGCTCCCGTTCTCGAAACTGTAAGGTTTTCTTTCTTTTTCAGCGGTTGATTGACCAACGAAATTGGGTTTCGATACTAAATCATCATCCGAATCATCTGATGTCTTGAAAGTTGATTCTTTATGAGCGCTGTCACTCGAAAATTTTTCGTTCAAATGCTATAAAAATAAAAACATGAAGTTTTAAAGAAAAAAAATGAGATTTTATCCAGGGTCCAGGTTAGTTTATAAATACGTACCTTGTCCTCACTGCTTGAAATTCTGTTACTTTGATTTCCTCCATAAGTTGAGCAAAGCCTTTAAATAAAAAAGTAGAAATAAGTATAAGTAATTATAAATTAACGTTACAGGTAGATAGATACTACGAGAGGTACCTAATACCTATATAGGTAATTGAAACGATTCCTCGTTATCCTTTCCTAAAAAAAAAAAAAAAAAAAAAATACCTTGAAATGGTTTTCCCGCCTTCTGCGCTT
>FIZV01074582.1:0-11349 GCA_900050545.1 Trionymus perrisii
AAAAAAAATTTTGGGGTGTTTTTACATCAATACTAACATTCTGGATGAGTTTCGTCCAAATCGCGTCAAAGGCATATTTCACATACTTACCTGGGGATGTCCTTACAAAGTAGGAAAATTTCACTCAAACTTTCCATTTTTGATGATTAAATATTTCTAAAATCAAGCCCTTCAGTCTAAAAAATTTCGAAAGCTGTGAAAATTCTTTAATACATCAAGATAGTTTTGAAGTCTAAAGCTTCATTTTTAATGATAGAAAATTCGGAAAAACATCCTTCCCCCAAAATACCAATGTTCTTCAAATGTCAAAAATAATTTTGGGATTCAGATTTTTTGTCTTTGATTATATTGACATGGAAAAATTTCATAATTTCCGAACTCGAAAATTATGAAATTTCCCAAATGCTTTAATGGTAATTTCGAAGTGTCATTTTCTAATTTGAAAAATTCGCAAATAATTCACGGAAATCAGACTTGAGAAAATTTGAAAAACGCATCGAAAGTCATTTCAAAGGACAATTTCTCATTTCTTGTAATTCGATCCTACAAAAAATTTTCAAAAAATCTTTAATACCAAACTTAGTAAAATTCGAAAGCTCTCCGACTCGTCAAAGAATATTTTGTAGTAAACATTTTGTTATAGATGATATACACTGGTGTACGATGCCCACAAAGTGAAAATAATTTTCAATTTGTTTTTGCAAAAATTTTTCAGCTGGAAACTGAAAACTTCCCAATTCACGAAATTAATAGGTACGGTTTCGCA
Source organism: Trionymus perrisii (assembly GCA_900050545.1). Taxonomy (NCBI): domain Eukaryota; kingdom Metazoa; phylum Arthropoda; class Insecta; order Hemiptera; family Pseudococcidae; genus Trionymus; species Trionymus perrisii. The sequence goes on from FIZV01074582.1 coordinate 767, forward strand.
GGCTAATTCTTTTCAATTATTTGTTTCGCAGATGGTGGACGCGACCCGGAGTAATACAGTCGTCTTAAAATGATTCATCGTTCGTCGTCGTCGCGACGCCGTAAGCTGCCCAGAACGACTAGCGGCTCGCCGCACCTATCGACCGGTAGCCTAGCGCGCAAGCAAAGCGTCGCCTTCGAGAACGAGAAATCAGAACCATCGTCGAGCGATAAACGCTCTGACAAAAAGTACAGCGTTGTTGGCGACGCCGAACCGTACCCGGGTGCCGTCGCCAACCGAACCAGAGGCGGCAGCAGTTCCAATTTGAGCGAGTATTTTTCCAGTCTGCGCAGCAGCAGCATCACGGTGACGGCTACCGACGAGCATAATACGCCAACATTTCCGGTCTACTCACCTGAAAAATCATCCAGCGACGTGATCGAGAACGCCATCAGCCTCAGTGAATTCCCGCAATCGCAGAAATCCTCTCGCAGTAGCAATTACGACGCGATGAGATCGTCTCGCAATAGCGTCACTCCGGACGAGACGTATTTACGCGGATTCTCGCAAAATACCGACTCGATGAGCCGTAAGTCACGCTCCAGTCTGACCCCGGAAGTGTCTAAAAGTCCGCGAAGTAGTTTGGTGCCCGATGACGCGTACAATCGCAGCCCTCGTGGCAGTATCGATCCGGCGGTGTTTAATCGCGGCTCGCGCAACAGCCTGTTTCCCGATCCCGAGCTCTACAATAGGCAATCCAGACCTAGTATGGTGGCCGACGTTCAGGCTTTGAGGAATTCGCGAAACAGTCTAGTGCCGGACGTCAGTCCGAATCGTAGTCCGCGTAACAGTCTGGTGCCCGAAACCAACGGCAGGAATTTGCAACCAGAAGGCGCTGCCAATCGCACACCCAGAGGCAGCTTGGTACCGGATACGAATCGAAGTCCTAGAAGCAGCCTGGTACCGGAAGGAAATCGAACACCTAGAGGTAGTTTGGTCCCAGATGTATCGAGAACACCTAGAGGCAGCGTCACTTCCGAAGGATCCATGTACTCGTTTAATAGAAGCTCTCGTAGTAGTTTACCACTGCAAGATGGCACCACTGGCATACTCGGCAAAAGTCCCAGAGGCAGCATAGCCTCGGCCACTGGTGTGCAGTTCGATTTATCGGTCAAGACGCCCAGAGGAAGCGTAGAATCCGTGCCACCTGGTAAGTACATGTCTCTACGCAAATACCCAACTCTACGCTCGCGTTGCACCAGTATGCGCAGCCAAAACTCACATAGGTATATACGAATTCAATTAGGTACATGAAATACGAATACAATGGCGACTATACGTCTTTCCTAAATAACACCGAAACGACGAAAAATACGTTGTATAGGTATGTATTGGATAAACGTATTTTCTGTGCTAATACCTTGGCTAAACCCTCTTCCGATATCTTATTTGATGACGACATTTCTACATCCTTTAAGTACCTTCGCATCTTCATGTACTAGGCGAAAAGCAAGGCAGAAGAAGAAAAAACCTTCGATGACGCATCTATGCTCGTAGTGTACCGTATCTTAACGTACCACAGCACACACATCATATCGGCAGGCAGGGAGCTGATCAGCCTACAGTATTTTTCATTCGATGCCCACCCACTCCTGACTAAGCTTCTTTACGCGTATTCCGCAGAGAATTTTATTCCGATGCAAAGTCGCATGATTTTGTAATAAAACTTCCAACGAGTAAATTCAAATACATACGCGTATACATAGGTAGGTATGTATTCAAATCTGGGGGCAATAATTCATCGTCTACGCAACAATCGACGCGACATTATCTTCGATACTAGAATGGAATCACGTTCAACGTATTTTTTCGTGTAAAACTGGGCCGGGAGTGGTCTCTCGAACGATCTTGTCTTGGTCCTAGCCTGCCAATCAGTGTGATAAATAGATTTCCATCCTGAATAAAGTCTAAAATATTGGAAAATTTTTGAATATCTACCTAATATACTTAAATCCTAGTTTTTCGTTCGTAAATATTTCAAGAACCGGTTCGGTGATTTTCCACGATTATAAATAATTTTAAAATAGAAACTGAAATCAAGTAGAAAACATTGTTCAAAATATCGCCAATTGGTCACCAATCATGTTTTGAATTTTTGAAAACTGGATCAGTGATTTTAAAAGTAGTGTTACATAATTTCGCGGAGAATAGAGTCAGAAATCTTGAGAAAAAATTGTAACGCTAAAAAATTGATTTAATTATCATTCATTCATGAATTTTGAAACTGGTTTAGGTGGTCTCAAAATCGATAAGAAAATTTTTCTGAACATCTGGCAATTTAGGCATCGATATTGCAACTACCATCACGATAGAAATTTAACATCTTCGAAATCATCTGGCCTTTTCCATCCACTATACGCATCTATTGGCGTTCAATCTGCAACTGCAAGACTCCCCAGACATAGCTTACTTACTACATTTCCTTGGCAGTTTCCTCCTGCCATTTCTTTCTCCCTCGATTCAATTCCATTCTCAGCCTTTATAATGCCGCATACGCTTTAAATATTTATTACCTCTCTTTAGGTACCTATACTTTGTCGAGTCAAAAATAAGCCCAGATATTTTCTCACGCTCGCGTACGTGTATCTAGCTACGTTGAAGCGCATATTTTTCTTATGAATTTCCAAGCAAAACGTGCGCACCCTAGGATGAAAATTCTATCAAAAGTACATGGTGGCCCGGACCCGACCTCCGAGAAAAAACCACGTGTTCTACACACCAATACAAACAAAAAATACCATATACATGACACCCCTAAACCCCTTTATTGTGGAGTTATTGACCTTTGAAAACATCAAATTTTCATCAAAATTTCACTATTTCTGCAATTGTAATAAAAATTTTAGAGGTGGGAGAGATGCATTCTATTTTTTTTTCAACCAACTAACATTTTTTCATTTGGTAAAATCATTAATATCCCCATAAATTGGGATTATTTTCAACCCTTGTTCGTTTTGGCAACAATGCAAATTTTTTCAAAAGGAAAACCGTCGACTGTAATAATGCTTCCCGGTTCAAGTTGAATGGTTTTTTAACGCGATGTTGCCGCACTTAAGCAATTTTAAATTGCGGATATCTCATGAGGGGCGTATTTTTAAAACATTTCGAACTAGAATTTTTTATTTCTATTGATGCCTAGAATAAATGATTTTTTCTCGGAGGTCGGGTCCGGGCCACCCTGTATTACATACCTAAGGGTTGAATTTTCCCCTCGATATCTAACGAAAAATTTTGTACATAATAATGTTTCTGATTCAAAAAGTAAATATCTCGAATTGATGGTAATATTTTCAATAGCGTTGTGTAACTTGACATGCAATGCGTTTATATTACTGTTATTATTTCAATTTTTTCGTTCCTTTATATTTTTGCAAAATATGGCTACCGATGTTTTGGATCAATTCCTTTTATGTGTTGGAAGGGCGAAGGTCATTTATAATGTAGGTACCTGGTAATGTTTCTTGTATTTTTTTCTACTACTTTTCTTCTAAAAATAAGTCTACGAATATAGCTGCAATATTACTTACCTCCTAAATACATAGCTGATTTCGAATCATTATTTTTTTGGCTTAGTCTCGCAATCACATTGCAGGAAAAATTTCAGATGTGATCTGGTTTCAGAAGTTTTAAGTTGCAATTTTTTTTTATCAACTTGCTGCAAGTAAAATATTCAACAAAAAGTAGGTACAAAAATTGAAAAATGTGGAAATAATTGAACTTGTGTGACCTGGCATTTGAAAACAAAAAAATATTAGGAAATCTTGAAGTGCGAAATTTGAAGCCATAAAAAAATTGAAAATATCATAAAAATTACAAATTAAAAAAATTCTGAAAAATGGAAAGCAATAACAATTTGATAGCAATTGGAAAACTAAAATCAAAGGATCTTAAGCATTGGAAAAAAGAATTCAAAAAAATTGAAATTACTGAAAAAATCTAAAAAATAGAGAATAAGCTGAGCATTTGAAAACATTGAAAAATTGGACGTATTTAGAAAAAACAAAAAAGTAAAAAGTTCAAAGACTTGAATAAAATTGAATATCTAATACAATCTAATATGGGTAGTATTTAAAATGTGATGAAATTAAGAAATTATAAAAAATACTTATTTTGTAAAAAATTCCTAGTAAAAAATTTTAATGTCATAAAAATTTAAAAATTGATTGATGAAAATTTAGAAGATCAGTAAATTCAAAGATACCAGAAAGTGAAGTAATATCGGAACTTCGTTTCAAGTATAAGCTAGCATCTAGCACATAATAACTAACTTGATGAAACTGGGGTTTTATATTAATATCTTTAAAATACAATTTCCATGTTACTAGTTGATCGAGCTAGGCAGTCATTCCGACAATCACTAAGAATGGGATCTCTTCGTAGAAATCGTGGCCTTAGAAATTCTAGTCAACTTGCACCTGTTCCTGGAAATGATGAAGATGAAGAAAGCTCACACCATCATCAACCAGTTTCGTAAGTGCATTCCTATATCAACGTTAATTCTATTCAAAAAAAAAAAAAAAAAAAAGTGTTTAATGTGTACCAGGCGTATTAATAAGTTACTAGCACCTACCGGTACCGGTGAAACTGTGAAAGTGAAACTTCTATCACATGAAATATTCAACAAAAAATAAATTTGTAGATGCTAATAAAAAGTACTTGATACACTCGAGTAATACATACAGGGTGTTTCATTAGTGATGTCACTCCTTTACCCAGTAAGTAGGCAACCCATCCTGAGTACAAGTATGCATGTTTGCCTAGCTTTGGAGTTGCAGGGGCAAAGTTATGGGTTTTAAAACATATTAGGCCAGTAAGTAGGAAACCCATTCTGAGTACGGGTATGTATGTTTGCCTACCTTCCAAATTTTAGGGGCAAACTTATGGACTTGAAACATTTTTCGTTTTTGATTTACAGGTAGAAATGTGCACTTTGCTAGACCGGATAGCAAATTTTGTCTGAAATTTTTTTTGGGGTTTAATCACCTTGCCAGATGGCTAAAGTCCAACTTCCCTTCAAAATTTAAAAGAAATGAGATTTTTACAAAGTTGTTATGAAAAATGAAAATTTGAAAGTCTTGCAAACGTGTTGTTCAAAAATTCTGGAAGATCTTAAAAATGTTTTCCTCATCGATTCAGATTTTCATGTAGGTACTTAAATGGGTTAAATTTTTATTTTTCGCCTGTGATTAATTTCAACAATTATAATTTATGGAGATAAACTTTAAGAAAAATTTGAAAAATTTGAATTATTAAACAATTCAAAAATTGAAAGTAGGAAAAAAAGTTAATTACAATTTTTTTTTTAAATTAAAATTAATGTCTTTAATTGAAAAAAATTTAGCTTCCCAGTGGTGTAAACCCCCAAAAAGTTTTTAGCGTTTTATTTTTGGAAAACATATTGAAAAAAATTTATTTTTTCATTTTTTCAATTTTCAAAAAATCATAACTTTGTAAATAATTAAGTTTGGAGGGGGGAGGGATTGCACCATTGAAAAGCTCGAACTCTACTCTTCCAAAAATATGATTGAAAGCTAAGAGTTGGTGAAACAAAAATTTTGAAATTTTCAGAAAAACGAAAAAAAAAAAGTTATGGTAACCTACGTACAAGTATCGTACTATCGGACAAAAAATCTTGAACAAAACCAAAAAGAAAATTTTTGAATCCATAACTTTTCCCTGCAATTTGAAAGGTAGGCAAACATGCATACTTGTACTCGGGATGGCTTGCATACTTACTGGATTAAAGGAGTGACATCACTCATGAAACACCGAGTATATTGATAATTAATTTACAGGCATACTACGGCGCTCAGGGGTGTGGGAGCATGTTCTTCTTTTTGATATGTTTTAAAAGTTACGTTTCAAGTTCCAAGTTAGCAAAGTAAGGATAGTCAGAGTAATGCTGGCGTTACACGAGGCGTTTTGGATGCATTTTTGCCCTATTTTGCAGAATTTAATTTTTGCAAGACAACTTATCATCTTTTTTTCCTCATTTTAGTACCACATATCGTGTAAATACTTTCATCATTTAATTTTTCATTGTAACGGTACAAATAATATAACTGTAGCAGAATCGCTATATCAGGAATATAAAATGTTAAGAAATTAAAATATAGGTAACATAAAGCATAAACATTTACGCGGTAGCGTATCCTTTTGTCTAGTCGCAGTTGTTAAAACGTTTTACTTTTACGTAGATATTTGAGAATTTTATTACTTTCATTTACTTTTACTGAGCCTGGAAATGGTATCCGTTTAATATGATGAGTACTTGATATCGTACTACAGATAAGGTTTTAGTAGGTGATTTTTTTAATACCGCTTTTTTTTATTATCACAGAGCGTCTAAATCGAACGAAAGTAAAGAAAGCGGTGTTAGTGTTCCTGTAGAAGAAGAAAGATTGCAGCAAAGGACTCCACCGCCGATGAAAACTCAAATGAATCACGTCTCGCATAATCCTCCTTATAGCGACGTGTTTCCCGTGGTAAGTACGGCGAATACCAAAGGATTATCAATCATTTGTTCGTGTATGTAATGTATTTGTACGTTTCAAAAGCGCATAAACTACCTATTGTGTTATCTGGTCAAGTACACGGTATTGGAATTAAACTGACAAATTAAACGATCGAGAAATTAGGTATGTTTTTGTTCGCATAAAACGGCCTGTAACGTAATGAGTCAGCATAACATTAAAATGGAGCTGGCCGTGTTCGCGTTAATCGCTGCGAAATAAATTTAGAAATTTTTTGAAACGATTCTGGAATTTAAACACGCGGAATTTTGAAACGTACACTGTTGGGATTAGCCTACTTTGAAAATGAATTGTTTATCGAAGACTGTTCAAATTATATTTACACTTTTTGTTTTTTCATCAATTCTACATGCGAGTTTGAATTTTATTCGTCGAAAAAATTAAAAACTTTGAAATTTCAAGTTTATTTAAACGTGTAATGTGTTTTTAAATATGGTAATTTTTTTCACCTTCGTTACACGCTAATAATGAACGAATTGTTACATTTTTTTGCACGCTTTTCATATGAATAGGTAGGTAGGTTAGGTACCTAGAATTTAAAAGGGTCAAATATGTAATTCTTTTTCCATATTAAATAAGAAAGTTATCATGTTAGGATAATGCATTTACAAAATCGAGTCTTTCGTATCGTAGGTAATTTGAAAGAAAATTGCACGAAAAAGTTGTTAAAACATTGCAGTTACAGTTACCCATTTACTGTATTAAGGAAATATTTACAATATGAAAAATTTTTACACCAAGATCGTACCTACGTTGCGAAATATTATTCGAGTAATTGAAAAATTGATATTATTAATTTATTTTTCAAATTTGTAATTGCAACTTGAACAATATTTGCCATAAAATGTAGACTCGAGTTCGATTTGATTTTCGCAATAGTCTCAAAAATACTATTTCAAGTACAAAGTTGAAGAAAATTAAATTTCTAGATGGTAGATACTGCAGCACTTATGCAGTGAGAATAGCGTTGGTAATCTTTTGTAATTACAAAGTTTTTTGTTTTCTTCGAGAGGAAACGTATTATTAGTTCTACCTACGAACCTACCTAATTTTCAAGTTTTTTTTTTTCAACGTCTTAATTATACTCGTACCTATACTTTGTTATCTTAGGTTAATTGAAAGAAAAAAATCTCGCAAACATTTTATTTAAAGTTCTTCGTAATTAAAAAACCAATAACTTGTACGAGTACACTTTGAAAATTAAAATTAATAATTTTTACCCAATATAAAAAGCAAATTCAAAAAATCTCAAAGGTGTTTGAGCAAATGTAATATGAACAGTTAAGCGATAATTTTGGTTTTTTTTTTTCGAAGACCAGAGAGGTTTTACGATAGTATACTTCAACGCAGCATAATTAGTGATTAATAAATGATTAGGGATGCCTGTGGTAGGTACCCGATCCTCAGTTGCAGGCTGCTAAGAACATGGAAGAATCGTATCAAAGAGCTTTGCAAAATAGTCGAATACAAGAATCCTTAGACATGTACGATCGTTGGAAACGAGCCGGAAGCATGGCTGTTCCTTGTACTCATCAGCATAAGGGTCCAGTGAGAAGTGCTACTCGTAAGTATCTCGAGGTGGCTTTCAAAATGACAAATATTCAGATATCATTAGACTGTACAATTGATATATTCAATATATGTACCTACAATGTATTCAAACATATTATGGAAGTTATAAACTGGAAAAATCGTTGACGTTTGCTAATTGTTAAAAAGACAGGCAAAAATGAGAAATTTTATAATCACGGTTTCGAATTTGTTTTATTTTGATGGCTCCAATTTCATCAAGCTTATTTTATTTCATTTTTTTTTCTCGTAGTAAGATATGAAAATTTTATTTCAAAGAAATAACAAAGACAAAAAAGAGAGACTTACTTAGGCCTAATTCAACAAAAAAGTAGGTATGTAGCATTAGCAATAAAAGGAGAAAAAAAAAGGAGTTGATTCGAATTTTATTGATGCCATTTCATTTTAAATTCGGCAAGTTTGCGTTAAAAAACACTTAACGTTTATTTGAGTAAACAAATATCATTGGAAAACCCCTGCCTTTTGTTTGAAAATAAATCCAAGCTGTAGTACAGTCACAAAGGTAAATTCCGTGCGATTACATTGCTAAAAGCAATTTTATGACTGAATCTTAATCTATAGTCTATAAAGGGAAAGAATGAACTGGTAAGCTGGGCCCAGAGCAAATATTTTGGGTCATCCTTCGAAAGAATTTTTGACTTTTTTTTTAGTAAGTGAGTTTTTTGTTAGGCACTGGCCAATTACGAGTATAGGTACATTAGATTTGAAAAAAAAAATGTAATTTTTCCAACTTCATGCCTGAATGACGCCTGTACAACTTTTACTTGAAAACATTTCAAAAGGGTCCGACTCTGGATTAAGATCAGAAAGTTAATGCGTTACTGTGTCATTTTTTCAAAGGCGGAGAGGACCGTTTTATGGAATAAATTGAAAATTCAATTTTTTGAAGAACTACCATTTAAAAAACTAGCTATTGAATTGCCTAAAATGCAAAATTTTTTAAAATTATCAAAGTTCTCAAAATCGCTGAATTTTCTAAAATTCTCTAATTCACAAAAATTACGGAATTTTTAAAAATCATAATTTTTTTTAAATTATCATTTTCCCAAAAACTGACAAATTTTCAAAAATCTTTAAATTTTTAAAAATTGTCAGTTTCTCAAAAATTGCAAAATTTTTAAGATGTTCCAGAATTTTTGAACGCCATTTTTACGAAGTTTTCAATTTTTATTTTTTATAACCTGCAGTTCATAAAAATCTCATATTTTTGACATGTTGGAGGGAAGTCGGACTTCCATAACCTCGCTATCAAATACGCCACTGGTTGACTCACCCTTATCTATGAACTTTGGACTCATGTATCTACTATCTATGTTTAAAATTATCTGGTGTTTTAAGAAGTTATGCTGATTGCTGTTTCCGTACTGGAAAAGTAGTTGCATTGAAATAATAAAATAATACTTCCTAAAGTATTTTTCATTTCTCATACATTCTCCAATGAATTATTATTTATTATCGCTAAACAGATAAAAAAAATTGAAACTATCTTGAAATATTCAGTGTCAGTGCCAGGAAATGGCCAATTTCACGTATCGGGATGAATTCCAAAACATAGATAAAATCGAGTATCTATCATTTCAAAAGTAAAGTAGGTCTCCTAGGTACGCAGACTGCAGACATGCCTAAATTTATAAAATGAGACAAAGAACCACTAGATTTCCAATTCTCGATCTCGAATCAAATTTACCGTTATAATTTTGAAAGGAAAGGACACGATGTTTGATAAATGGAAAATGATAAGATATGCTGGTAACCGCAGAACCGAAGGTTTTTAATACTCGTACATATTTGTTCATTGCATCTAATAACTCCACTTCAATGTCGTAGAAATAAAAAAAAATTTATTCGACGATTCCCTGTACGAGGCTACAATATGATATTTATAGCTATCTAATTGATTTTTTTCTTACATTATGTAACATTTTTATCAGCAGGGTTATTAGGGTAGTACTGCTGGTAAAATCGGAGGTATCTGGGTTATATAATCGCATCCTATTTAAAAATATGGAAGTGCGAGTACATACGGGTATATCTATCGTACTCTTCATCTCAATAACAAATGTATGAATACGACGAGTTTACGGTTTTCATCTTTTTAAAAAATTATTTAAATTAAATGGAACTCGTAATTATTAAGACGATGTACGCTCGTAATTTTAATTAAAGTGGGAAAATTGTCATGCTCTTGACATATCATAAGTTCATAATTAAGATCAGTTGATGTTTATCTTGTTGAAATGGAAGGTAAGGTGAGAATGAATATGCCTAAGTTATTAATTATTTATGATTTAAATTTTAAACTTTTTTTTACAGAGATTTGTTATCTCTCTTAATTTGAATCAGTCAAAATTGACTGATTTAAAGAGGCAAAATTGAGTCACTGGTATATATCAGTGAAAAATTACTGATTCAATTAGTAAA
>FIZV01074605.1:0-28417 GCA_900050545.1 Trionymus perrisii
TTTCGTGTGGGTTTTCTTTTTTTAAATAATAAAAAAAAAAAAAAAAACTTTCTTTCTTTCATCGTAGGTACTTGTCAGTCTCGTCGTACCGATGAGTAATCTAGTGGAAAATTTTCGCCTGTTGGGTTTCAGCTCGCGTCCTTATGGTGTATAAAATAATCCGAAAATTATTCCTGCGAAATGAATACGCTCGAATGTCGAATTTTCAGGTGTACCTTTTTTATTTGTTCATTGGTTAAGACTCGATGTTAGCAGTAGCGTGGTAAGTCGCGTGTATGTCGAAGAAATTATAAATAAAGAGGAGGCGTCTGGCGAATAGAAGCACAACACAGCATTAGGGGGAACATTATATCGTGTATGTAGAGTAAAATTGCGCAGACTCTCATTAGATGCTGCATCTTGAGCAATGGCAGCATTGTGCCAGGCGAGCCGGAGAGATAAATGAACGCGATGGAAAGAAAGAAAGGAACGAACACTCGCATATATACGAATGTCTACTCTACGTATAGGTACGATACATTCTGCTGCTGCTGTATAGTTTCTGAAGAGAGCGAGACGAAGAAAAAGAATATAAGAAAAAGGGGTTTAAATAAGGAGCGTAGATGAGGAAAAAAAAGAAGAAAATACAACGCGAGAGAGATAGAGAGAGTGTGTGTGAGAGGACGTCGACGTAGAAGAAAATGAGAAAAGCAGCCAGTAGCAGAGTGCGGAGAGAAAAGAGGTGAAAAAAATCAGCATCGTACGGAGTAAAAAAAAAATACGCGCAGGGCGAAAGAAAATTTAAGAAAGGAGATCGGGGAGGTGGGGCGCGGTTCGCGAGAAAGAGTAAAGGCGGCGAGAAGAAAAGAGGTTGGCTGGCTTTTTTTCCATTAAGTGGGTGTAAGAGTGGTACCGCGCGGCGCATTACTTTTCAGCATATACAAAAGGGGTTGGCAAAAATTAAGGAACAAAAGCAGGGTGGTAGATGCGGTGGCAGCGACGGCAGCGACCAAGTTTCGTATATGGAAGGGTACTGCTGGTATATGCAAGAGGCAGTATGTACCACTACGTATGCGTGCGGTGGTTTAAAAAGCTACAGCAGCATATAGGAGAGAGCAAAGGAGCGAAGAACGAGTGAAATGAACGCAGGGAATGTGCCCTGTGCGTTGTTGCTGCTATTGCTGCCGCCGTTCTTACTCTCTTGTTTGTGCTGCGGGACGGGATTTAATTCGTTAAAATGGCCGACGCCCATTGACGACGTTGATTGGTCAGCATTAGGGCGCTGCTAAAGAGTAGCTTTTTAATTAGTCGAGACTGGCGGAAGCGGCGCGACGACCGTTCCACGTTTAATTATCGTCGAAGAAATCGAGTTGCGCGTCGGAGGTTCGTTTTGCTCTTTTCGACCAACGTCTCTGTAGGTACGCTCTTTAGTTTTTCTCGCGATATTTTCCCTCCGAACGAAGGAGCGGTTAATTAGCGAGAAATTCATCGGTCCGGCGCAGCACAAAGATAACATCCCTGAGGCGTTTGACCTCGCCACAGTCTTTTCTCTTACACAGTTTTTAAGCGACAACACATCGAAATATTTTCTCCTTTTTGGATACTCCAGTCAATGATTTTCTTAATGTTATAATCATTTTATACCGATCATTCCACAGAGTATAATTGATGCCCGAACGTAAAAATTACGGATGCTGAGATGACGATGGCGCCTGCAATTAGAGTAAGAGAGAAGAGCGTATTTGCGAGAATGCCTGTTATTTGAAAAGTCGCCACCGAGCGCGATGAAGCAACTAAGAGGCCGGGGGTTTTTATATTCGACGAGATAATTTGTACGTTTGTGAGAGACGTGGAAACAGTGGCGGGCGCTGGCGCCCTGAATTTCGCGGTAAAAAATCTGTATCTCTAAGGACTACCATGCCAGGTTCTTCGGTTGTAAATCATAATAAAACTCGTATATGATGCGGAGGTGAAAGATTACGAGATAATTACTATGTATAGGTTGTACGTGGTGTACCCAAAAGATCTTTTCTCCCTCCCCTTGCTATTCTTCTCATCGTATTCTCGGCTTATGCCCGAGCTATTAGTAAGTTTGGATTTGGTTTAGCGATGATGAGTGTAGATTGAGTCCTTCTGTTGGCATTTACCGGATATTAAAAAAATATTCGACCGGGTTTCCTGCGTTTGTGGGGGGAGCCAGAGAGTTAGGGAAGTAAGATAGGAGCATATGGAGACCAAAAAATAATCCAGGAGTACAAAATATGGCTTATTTTTTGTGTTTTCTATCTGAGAAGACGAAGGTATCTGAAAAATGTGGGAATGAAATGTTTTCCAGAAATCATGAAAAGTGGGTCACATAGTTTATAAAATTCTGAAAATTCAATATATATATATTTTTTTTAAATGGTCTCAAAAAGTAATGGACTTGTAAAGAGTCATAAATTTCGCAAAATGTCAAAATGGTCACTAATTCTGCAAAAAAAAATGTATCATCAAAAATTTTAAAGAAAAAAGTCATTGCAAGTCCCAATTTTTTTTTAAAGACAAGTGAAATTAAAAAAAATAAGAATAAACTGAATAGATTTTGCAAAGTGTCACAAATTTTCTAAAAGATCAAAGAAGTGGCAAATTTTGTAGAAAAAAGTCATGAATTAAAGTTTTCATGTGCTGAAATTTACATAATTTTTCAGAATTCATGAAAAATAGTCACGTAGTTTGTAAAAAAGTTTAAAAAGTCCACTTCTTAAAGTAAAAAAATAAAATTTTGTAAAAATTGACAACAAATTTTATAAAAAATTAGAAAAGGTCATACATTTTTAAAATGGCACGAATCAAGTTTTCAAGTACAGAGAAGTGACCATTTTTTCAGAAATAACGAAAAACGGTAAAAGTCACGTATTTTATAAAAGATCGAGGCAATTTTTTTTTGTAGAATTGTCCACAAATTATGCTTACTCGATATTCAATAATTACCTGACCCACACGACCCTCGAATTAGAATACTGTGATTTCATTGGTCGCGATATTACTAGATAATTGCTTAGCAGACTTTTTAATCGACTCAACTAACCCCATGTTTCTATTTTCTGTTCGACAGATTGGATAGACTGGCGTCGATTATGTCATTTTGTGATGGTTGACATTCGGGAACAGCGATGCCCTCTTCCATCGCCGGCGAAACATCAATAGACGAGAGGGAACCGGCCGGTCTAATCGGCGCATCGCGTAAGAAGCGGAAACGCAAAAGGTTAGACAGCAGCACCATCAACGAGCACCATCAGCGCTCTGGCCAAAGCAGCAGAAGCGGCGGCGGCAGTAGCGGCAGCAATAAACCCACCAACAATAATAATAACGACGAAGACGACGGCATTGGCTACAGCAGCGGCGGCGAAATGAGCCCGGAAGAAGATTCGACGGCGTCTCCGCCGGCAGGTCTGATCGCTGGACGCGACGACGGCGCCCAGCAACGTCTGACGTCGCCGCCATCCGGTAGTAAATTCGTGCACGAGATGACCTCGCAGACGAGCGTCGTTCGTCCTGGGGGCGACGACGAGTTTGGTGACGCGTGCATGGAAGAATCGACTATAATCAAGAATCGCAGCGAAGACGACGACGACGAAGAAGATGCTTCGAGCGGGTGCGACGACGACGACGAAAATGTCGTCGGCCCGGCTGGCAATAAAGAGAAGAGCAGTATGGCCGTTGACGAATCCAGTAACAGCGATGTTGAGAATTTCGACGGCAAAATTGTTTATAATCCCGACGGCTCGGCGTATATCATCGAAGATTCGGAGCTGAGTGACGAGGACGCCAACGAGTTACCGCAGCTCATGGGCAACGGCTGTATCGTGGATGGACGAGGCGTTAACGTGTCCCGTACCGAAGGCTTTCCGCAGATCGCCAACGCCATATATGTTTCGTCGCGTAGCACCAATCACCACGCGCTATATGGCAGCAATTTGGCGAATTGCGTCAAGGCCGACAAAAGCATAGTTCCTGAGGTACCGGTTATGCATAGTTATAGAGTTTACTCGGTTCGTGATAATAAATATAGTGAAAGAAGTAGCGCCGCTTCCGTTGTTGGTGGCGACAAGATTAGTCAAGATGGGCCAGCAGGTACGGCCGGTGAGAATCCGTCGTCCGTGCCCGTGAAACCGATCCTTATGTGTTTCATTTGTAAATTGTCGTTCGGATATGCTAAATCGTTCGTAGCGCATGCGATGAGCGACCACAATGTACTGCTGCAAGAAGATGAAAAAGATATACTCAGTCATAAGAACACGTCGGCCATTATCCAATGCGTTGGCAAAGAAAAAGAGCCTTTGGTCTCGTTTCTCGAACCGTTATTGCCTCCTATGATGGCGACATCAACCTCGACGATGACCAAGGTAGCGTTATCGACGACATCGTCACCATTGTCGTTGATGACGGCGGCAGCATCGTCCAAATTCGACAGCTGCGGCAAGTACCGACCGAGTTCTTCGTCGACGGCAACTTCGACGTCATCGGCGACGACCACAGTTGGCCACCATCATCACCAAACCAGCTCGTATTCGTCGTTCGGTGGCGCCACCGGCGGCAATAGCCAGCTTACCGCAGTTCCTAATAGTAACGCTTCTTCGAATACGGTCGCAGCCAATAGCACTTCGTCATCGTCGCTGTCCTGCGTGATGGATCTAACTCGTAAAAGTCCAATCAGCGGCGGTGGCGCGGCTGTGACAACGTCAGCCGCTAGCAGCAGTAGTAATAACGGCGCTATTACGTCACCGGGGACGAGTCCATCGCCCGGATCGACGGTCAGTCCCCTTTTGTCTGCTTCGTCGATGTCGTTCGCGCAACATCCGCCGAATTTCCTTACGGGCACGACGATAGGAGTCTGTCCGGATCACATGGGTGGTCGTCCTAGCGGCGTCGATTGCTCAAAGTGCGAGCTCATACTTAGTTCCTCCCGGTTAGGCGGCGTCGGCGGCGGCCCGCTTGCCGGCATGCATTCGCGTAACTCGTGTAAGACTTTAAAGTGTCCAAAATGCAATTGGCACTATAAATACCAAGAAACGCTCGAGATACACATGAAAGAGAAACACCCGGAGACAGAAACCTCGTGCATATACTGTATCGCCGGACAACCGCATCCTCGTCTGGCTCGCGGCGAAACCTACACTTGCGGCTATAAACCATACCGCTGCGAGGTATGCAATTATTCCACTACCACCAAAGGCAACCTCAGCATACACATGCAATCCGATAAGCATCTGAACAACATGCAAGAGCTGCAGAATGGCACCGTCTCCAATTCAGAGCTAGGAGGTCCGACTGGCACTGGACATCAACAGTCCGCAGCTGGTGGCGCTGCCGGAGGCCCGGGCGTCGTCGGACCTCAATCCAAACCTACCGGTATGACTAGTCCAAGTACGGGAGGCGGCCCAGGTGGCCCGGCAGGCTTGCCAGGCTATCACAGTTCCATCGGTGGCTCACCAGCAGTTGCTCAGCAAAAACCCAAACCTACTTTTCGTTGCGACGTTTGCAACTACGAAACGAACGTGGCTCGTAATCTACGCATACACATGACCAGTGAGAAGCACACCCATAACATGATGGTGCTGCAGCAAAATATGAAACAAATGCAAGCTCTCAGTGCCATACAATCGCCGGCGTCGCAGCACCAGCAACAACTAAACTTCGAACAGCTGCTGCATTTCCATCCTGGTCTGACGTTACCCGGCGAAAAACCACCTCCGCATTCGGAGGCGGCTCTAGCCGACATGGCCTATAACCAGGCTCTACTCATACAGCTTATGACTGGTGGCCAACTACCGCCGCATATGTCGCCCGATATGGCTCCTAATCTCGACATGGGCCTAAACCCAGAGACGATGGAACCGCCTCCCGAACCGGCTGATCTCAATCCCGATAATTTATACCAATGCTGCGTATGCAACGTGTTCACCAGCGACTCCCTAGAAGCCTTGTCTCATCATTTGGCCGCCGATCGCACGAAAATACGCGAACAAGAGATACTCGCTATCGTGGCCGGACACTACGTATGCAAGTTATGCACCTATAAGACTACCCTGAAAGCGAATTTCCAACTGCATTGCAAAACTGATAAGCACTTGCAGAGACTGCAGCACGTAAACCATGTCAAAGAAGGAGGTCCTCGTAACGAATGGAAACTGAAATACGTTTCGTCACCCGGTGGAGTCCAAGTTCGCTGTAACGCCTGCGATTACTACACCAACAGCACGCATAAGTTGCAGTTACACGCGGCAGCCCAAAGACACGAATTTAGCGCTTCGCTGTTCCGGCATCTGCGCGACAACTACGACGACTCCGCGAAAATCTACCAATGCTTGCTGTGCGAGTTCAGCTGCGCCGATAAGCTGCCGCTGTTCCAGCACATTCGATCAATGCAGCATTTGAAAATCGAGCAAATTCACCAGCTGCACAGGCGGTCAGCTGGCAAAGACGCGCAAATTGATCTCAACGACATGTTCAAGGTAATTCCGCAGCCTTCAGACTCGATCTCCGAACAAGGTCTGGATTTCTGCAACCAATCGCAATGCTCGGCCTCGTCGACCACTCCTAAGCCGCACTCGAACGCGAATACCAGCGGCAGCGGTAACAATAACGTGCATCAAACGCCTCCTAGTCACAGGTTCAGTCCGTCTTCGTCGACCGCCTCTTCTTCCGGTAGTAAAGACATGGAGACGAAGTGTACCCAGTCGGATTCATCCGAAGAGGCGGACGACGCCGAAGAAGTGGGCGGCAGCGATGTCGCTTTCGAAGACGGCGTCGGTATTCGTTGCTCGACTTGCCAAAAAATGTTCCGCAACAGCGAAGAACTGTGCTTGCACCAAAACGAAAATGGCCACTTTGATATCAAACAAATCGAAGGATCGGTTTTTTTATGTCCCAAGAAAGAATGCAGCGCCTATTTTACCACCGTGCTGAACGTACAAAGGCATTACCTCGACGTACACATACAACAGAATCGCATGGATACCGTAGCTGTGTCCGAGAAGCACGTGTACAAGTACAGATGCAGTCAGTGCAGTTTGGCTTTCAAAACGATGGAAAAGCTGCAGATCCATTCGCAATACCATTTCATACGCGATGCCACCAAATGCGTCTTGTGCGGGCGTAGCTTCAGGTCTATTATTTCGCTTCAGAAGCACGTGGAAACGGCGCACGCGGACTTGTCCGAAGACGAAATGCTGATATTCAAACAGAGCTTGCTAAGTAACCCGTTGCTGTTGGCCGGACTCAGCGGCCAAGCTCTAGATCCGTCGATAACCGAGCTCCTGAAGAAGGAAAGTATGCGAATGGATACGGACGAATCGATGGACGAAGATGGTCCGATGGTACATCAGAAAAAATCCTCGTCTTCGCATCACGACGACACCAGTCCTACTCAACTGCATAACAAGAAAGTACCTCATCGTAAAGGTGAAAAGGTCGTTTACCCGATGGAAAAATACCTCGACCCAAATCGTCCTTACAAGTGCGAAGTCTGTAAAGAATCGTTTACCCAGAAGAACATCCTACTCGTGCACTACAATTCGGTCAGTCACCTGCATAAGCTGAAACGAGCCTCTCAGGACTTACAACAATCGAATCCTACCTCGGTGGCCAATGCCTCGGCCCAAAACTTACTCGTATCTCCAACGTCGCATTACAATTCGATCAGTCAACAAATGCAACACGGTAAAAAGTGCACGACCTCTGGCTCGATGATCTCACCGCCTACTTCGACCCAAATGCTAACACCTAAATCGAACTCGAGCTCCGAAGACGATGATCGAAAATCCTTCAAAGATAATTCGGCCACGTCTCCGATCAGCGCCGGCCATCACGGTATGCTCTCGTGTCAACGTTGCAACTCGATCTTCGTCAGTCAAGAACAACTTCACGCTCATCAGCAACTTTGCTGGATGAGTATGTTCCCGACTTTGGCCGCAGCCGCGTCCAGCACTCCGAATCAATTTTCGCCTCAAGTCTCGGCAGCCGATTTGAAAACACCTCCACCTTCGATGATGGCCGTAGCTGCGGCTGCAGCCAACGACGAAGCGGCTGCTTTCATGAAATTACCTCAACAAGCGAAGAAATCGTCCCACATGTATAAACACCTGCTAGAAAGTTTCGGCTTCGATTTGGTTATGCAGTTCAACGAAAACCACCAACGCAGACAGCGCAAAGAACGCGAAGAAAGTGAAAGACTTTTGGCCGAATTGCAGTCGGCTCAGTTGCTCAATGAAGAATCTCACCTCATAGAAGCCCGCAAAGATAGCTCGGGTGCGATCTCCGATACCATCAAAGAAGAAAAAGACGAACACAACGCCAACGCTGCCGACGAATTACCCGAAGTATCCAAATCCACCTGTGCTCATTGTAATAAAGAGTTCAGCAGCGTATGGGTATTGAAAGCTCACTGCGAAGAAGTCCATAAAGATCTCGTACCGTTAGATTTCCTCGAAAAATACGCCCAACAGATCAAATGCGAAATCGAAAAGAAAGTCATACCCGCAGCAATGCAGGCTGGATTAACCAACTCGATGGCCGCAGCGCTTGTTTCGGCAGCTGCTGCTGACGCAGATACGGCGAACTCGTCCGCCACCACGAATACCACCGATATTGATACGACGACTTCGAGTAAAGCCTCCGGCACGTGCGGCGATATCGACTCGACGATTATTTCGTGCTCCGGCCAAACCGTACCGACCACCACGACAGCTGACGTGGGTACAGATACCTACAGAGAATCGGACGAAACGCTCAAAGATGCCAATCACTCGGCTAACGATAACTCCGATTCGTACCGGGCCGATTCCGACGACCACGAGCATTCTACGCTGATGCTAAAAGATACACCGCACAACGAACCATCCCGTACGCCAAATCCACCCACGGCTTGTTCGACTCCGGCTTCGAGTACAGATTCGGTTTCGCCAAGTGGCGGAGCCGGAGCTAACCAGTCCGGTAATCCGTCTCCAAACATTCCAATGTCACTTGCTCAACAAATGAACGAAATGCAAGCCGCACTGAACGCCATGGCGGCTTCGCAATTGCAACAACAGCTCCAGCAGTTCAATCCGATGATGATGAGTATGGCTGGGCTCGGTATGGGGTTGCCTCTGGGCCTAAATATGCCCGCTCTTGCCGCCATGAACTTGCAGCCGCCTTTAGTTCCTATGATGATGCCTCCTCCGCCGTCTTTCGATTCCATCGTCGGTCTTGGACAAGCCCAGAATCCGCTATTTACCCAGCAAGCGGCTGCCAATCTGGAGACTAGTTCAATGCTGGCCAAGCAACAGCAGCATTTGATGCAGCAGCAGCAAGTGGTGAGTTTTTTTAGATTCAGTTTAGTTAGATATCTTTATGTGGGAGGGGAGGGGATTTATGGTATTTTGAATTCATTTTTTTGGACGTATATTTTAAGAAGTTGAAATTAATATTTGACTTCGAATTTTTTTTTTTTAATTCGTGCTTAATCGAAATACATAGAATAAATTAAAAATAAATTGCTCGTACAAAAAATCGTCAAAATACGTAGATGAAATTCGAGACATTCAACTTGCTCAAAAATCATCAACATTTATCAAATTCGAAGAATTAAATTTTTTCAAAAATAAATAATCATTATAAATTGATCAATAATTCGAAAAATTCAGTTTCCTCAAAAAATGTAAAAATTGATCAAATTTGAAAATTTCAGTTTTTTTCAAAAATTATTATTAAAATTGATCAAATTCAAAAAAAAAATCCCCAAAAAATGTTTCAAAATTTATCAAATTCAAAAAAAAATCTCCAAAAAATGCTTCAAAATTGATCAAATTTACAATAATCGATTTGTACGAAAATCATCACAATTTATCGATGATTTGAAAAATTGTATTTTCTCAAAGAATGTCGAAATAATCAAATTAAAAAAAAATTAATTTCGCCAAAAAAAGTCAGAATGGTCAAATTTCAAAATTTTAATTTTTTCAAAAATAAGCAAAATTAATCAAATTTAAAAAATTTGGTATACTAAAAAAAATTGAAAACATTGATCAAATTAGAAAATTATAATTGAAATTTATAAAATTCAAAAAAATTATTTTGTTCGAAAATCATCGAAATGTATCAATAATTTAAAGAAATCGATTACCTCAAAAATTGTTTAAATTGGTCAATTTGGAATATTTTAATTTTTTCAAAAAAAGTCAAAATTAGCCAAATTTGAAATTCCAGTTTATTGAAAAATCATTAAAATTGATCAAATACGTAAAAATTAATTCGCTTAAAAAGGCATCAAATTTGTTCAATCATTTGAAAAAATCAGTTTCCTCAAATAATGTCAAAATGGTCAAATTTTAAAATTTCAATTTTTTCAAAAATCGAAAAAATTGACCAAATTTAAAAAATTTAAATCGCTCAAAAAATCATCAAAATAGATCAAATTCAAAAAAATTAATCTGCTCAAAAATAATTAAAAAATTTATCAAATTCAAAAAATTTGGTTTTCTCGAAAATCATCAAATTTGGAAATTTTAATTTGGTCAAAAAATCATCAAAATTATTAGAGCTACATATTTCATCAATCAATTGGTTTTTTTGATTTTTGGCACATTCTGTTTTTTCTCTGTCCACAGGCGAACGCTTCGCAGCAAAAACGCGCCCGTACTCGTATCACAGACGACCAATTGAAAATCCTGCGAGCCCACTTCGACATCAATAACTCTCCGTCGGAAGAGCAAATCAACAAAATGGCGGCCGAGAGCGGTCTGCCGCCCAAAGTGATCAAACACTGGTTCCGTAACACGCTATTTAAAGAACGCCAACGTAACAAAGACTCGCCGTACAATTTCAACAATCCTCCGTCCACCACGTTGAACCTAGAAGAATACGAGAAAACCGGCGAAGCCAAAGTGATCCCTTTAAATTGCAGCAGTAGCGGCGACGAAGCCAGCGGCGCAGTTGGCTCTGGCAATACCACCTTGAACGAGCAAAACAACAACATCGATTCGTCTGCTTTGAAAATGAACCTGGGTAACGTGACGAATTCCGCTCGTAAAACGTCCACTCCGACTGGCGGCAATGTTAGCGTAGGCGGTGGCGTAAAATGCGATCAGATGTCACCTTTTGGCCAATCCAATCATGGTCTCCAGCAGCCTCCCTTTTCGGCACCTCGTTCGATAGCCTCGTCTCCGGTACTGAGCATCAAAACCGAACCGAAAGATGGCTCCGAATGCGGCGGAGTCGACTTACACAGTAAACTAAACGTGTTACCAGATGGCGACGCCAATAATCGAGTCAAAAAAGAAGAATACGACGATATCAAGCCGAACCTAGCCTATATGCATGATCAAGTACCGCACTCGCCTCCTAGTCCGAACATTTCCGAACGTCTGAGCTCCGTACCAACGCCTTGCTCTTCGCCAGAAAACTTGACCGTATCTTCGGTATTCAATTCGCAGCATTTATCGTCCGAGCTGACAGCCACTACTGGTTCAATGCTGAACGCAGCCATGCACCAAAGCAGTAACATGCTGCCACCTAAATTGAACCAAAATTGCAGTTCGTCGACTCCTTCGCTAACGAACGCAGCGAATTTCGCAGGATCCATGCCCAACCGCAGCGTATCACCGGGCAGGTCGAATTCCGTCGATTGTTTCTCGCACAGCGTCCTCAGCAGTGGCAACAGCAACGGTAGTAATTCGTCTGGCGGGTCTTCGGGTAAACGAGCCAATCGCACTAGATTCACCGATTACCAAATTAAAGTATTGCAAGAGTTTTTCGAAAATAATGCTTATCCCAAGGACGACGATTTAGAATACCTTTCGAAACTACTCAGCTTGAGCCCTCGCGTGATCGTCGTCTGGTTCCAGAATGCTCGCCAAAAAGCTCGCAAAGTTTACGAAAACCAACCTCCAGTCGAACCTGTGCCTGGCATCGATGAAAATACGGGTCGGTTCCAACGCACGCCCGGTCTAAATTACCAATGCAAGAAATGCCTCCTGGTATTCCAAAGATATTACGAACTGATTAGGCATCAGAAGACGCATTGTTTCAAGGAAGAAGATGCCAAACGATCGGCTCAGGCCCAAGCCGCAGCTGCCCAAATGGCCGCGGTGCTATCGTCCGAAGACTCGAATAGTAGCACGATTATCGAACAGAATCAACAATGCAGCGTTACCAATTCAAATCCGTCTACACCGGCTGCCCCGGTCACGCCGACACCTTCGTCCGCAGCTTACCCACCGTCGCCCCCGTCGCACAACCCGTCTACCCCCGAATCCAAAGACAATACATTGCAATGCGAAAACTGCAATTTGGTGTTTCCACGATTCGAACTGTGGCGCGAACATCAACTCATACACATCATGAACCCGAACCTGTTCCCGAATTACCCGCCCGAAAGTCCGTTCGGCATTCTACAGCAACAAGCCCAACAGCAGCAATCGCAGCAACAGCAACAACAGCAGCAGCAACAACAACAACAACAACAACAACAGCAGCAGCAGCAACAACAATCGCAATCTCAGCAACAGTCGCAGCAGCAGCCATCGCAACACGATCCTTTCTCAGCTGTTGCCTCAGCCACCAACGCCAATAGCCAGTTACAAGCTCAGGCCGCCGCTGCTGCAGCTGCGGCCGCTGCAAGCTCGGACATGAACTCGAACTCGAATCCGACGTCTCCGCACCCGCTGCTGGCCATGTTCAACTCGAATAAACGTAAATACGAAGAATACGTCTATCTGTCCGATCGAGACTCGGATCAACCGAAAGATAAACGTCTGAGAACGACCATTTTGCCGGAACAGCTCGACTATCTCTATCAAAAATACCAAATCGAGAGTAATCCGTCGCGCAAGATGTTGGAAAACATCGCCAACGAGGTGGGCTTGAAGAAGAGAGTGGTGCAGGTCTGGTTCCAAAATACGCGAGCTCGCGAACGCAAAGGCCAATTCAGAGCCCATTCTCAGGTGATCAACAAAAGATGCCCGTTCTGTCCGGCTCTTTTCAAGGTGAAGACCGCCTTGGAATCGCATTTAACCACCAAGCACGCCGATCAATGTAGTCGTGGCGAGATCAACATCGACGCTTTGCCCGACGAAGAAGTGAGCCACGATTCGACCTCGTTTCTGTCCCAACAATCGGCAGCTGCCGCCGACCAGAATGCCGCCGCTGCGGCCAAATTCGCCAGCAACTTTAACGCGGCCGCTAATTCCATGCTGCATCCTTTGTTCGCCGCCTCGATGCACGGAGCGAACGAAAACGACGCTCAGATTAAGAAGTACTACGAAGACGCACTGCGCAGATATTTGACCGAAATCCAATCCCAGCAGCAGCACAGTTTGCCCAACGGCAGCCTCGACAAGGAGAACTTTCCGGCTGATTTTTCAGCAGCAGCAGCTGCGGCCGCTGCCGCTGGCAAGATTATGAAGACGGACGCGAACGATAATCCGACCGAAGCGACCGGCGAGTCGCCGCTAGACCTCAGTAAACCAGTCGACCTGAGTAATCCGATCAAATTCACCAATGTCAGGCCGGACGATAGATCTATCATCAGTAATGGACCGTTGACCGATATGAACGACCGCAGTATGTGCGACGACGAGTATTCCGATTCCGAATGCAGCGAGAATATGGAGGATGAGAGTCCGCCAGCGTCGCCGGCCTCTAGTCGAAGAATTTGGAGCGCTGTAAGTACCATAAATGGTTTTTATACTTTTTTATCGAGTAGTTTAGAAAGATGCATGCGGTGATCGGGTATTACATGTAGTGGGATGTGTTTGTTGGGTTGTGTGTCGCGCGTGTTTGGCAAGAGGCTCAGAATTCGGTCATTGTAGACAATTATTCGTTCGCTGATGTCATCCTAAAATCAAAACTCCAAATGTTAGGTCGAGGAATCGATAAGAGACGATTTCCACGTGAATTTATGTGGAATTTTGGACGAATTGAAAAAAATTTGGTACTTGATGACAGGGCTCATTTTTTAGACAAATTTTAAAATTTTCGAGGTTAATATTTTGTTTGGAAATTTTTATAATGGAACTTTCCCCTCCACATTCAAAAATTTACGTTCGAAAGTTTTTTTCCAAAAATTTTTTTAAATCAAAATTTGTTTAATTTGATTTTTTTTACAAATTATGAAAAAATTGATCGTTCATAAAATTGAAAAAAAAAAAATAGTGTCATCAGAATTTGAATATTTTTGGAATTTTTCAAAATTGAAAAAACCTTTTAAAAAATTGAAAAATTAGATTTTTCTACAAATTATGAAAAAATTGATCGTTCGTAAAATTGAAAAAAAAATGTTGTCATCGGAATTTGAATATTTTTGGAATTTTTCAAAATTGAAAAAACCTCAAAAAAAATTGAAAAATTAGATTTTTCTATAAATTATGAAAAAATTGATCGTTCGTAAAATTGAAAAAAAAGTGTCATCAGAATTTGAATATTTTTGGAATTTTTCAATTTGAAAAACCTCAAAAAATTATTCTTCGAGCATTATTTTTAAACGAATAAATTGAATACATTCTAAAGATTTTATTTTTGAAAACTTTTTATTTGAGTAAAATTTTAGAATTTGGTCTTCTATCAAAATTTAAAATTGAAAAAAAATATATTTTTGGATAAAATTCGAAAAAAAAAATTTGAATTTGTATGGAAAGAATTCTAAAGTTGAATAGATGAATTTGAAATCATCATCAAAAATTTTCAGAACGATATTTAAAAAATTCCAATTCCAAAAATTGAAGAAAAATTAGGAAAATTGACTTTTTTATATATTTATGAAAACAAATTGTTTTCAGCAAAATTCAAATTTATGCGAAAATTTTCAAGATTTTACCCACCTCTCCTCCTTAAAGTAGAGATTTTTTTCTAGTGATTTTCTGGGAGTAAAGTTTTGGGCTTTGGTTCAAAATTTGAAAAAACTTACTTTCGAAGAAAATTTGAAAAAAAAAGTTTTCATCAAAATTAGAATATTTTTTGAAAATTTCCAAATAAAAAGAAGTCAAAAATTTTTTAAGAAATGTCTTCGAGTGAAATTTTGAAAATTTGAATTTTTTTCTTGAGATTTCATTTTGGAGCCAAATTATTTGAAAAATAGATCTTTCAGCAAAATTTGAAAAAAAAACTATATCAAAATTTTTTCAACCGAATTTGAAAATCATCAAGTACGATTTTTTCGAATACCTATAAATTCTAATTCGAAAATTATTTCTATTATTCGAACTGCTGATGTCGTATTTTGGAGAAATTCCGACAATGCAGCGTACATTTGAGCCCAGTTTAATAATTCACTCGTTCCAATGGTTCCTAAAAATGGCCCAAAAAATGACTACTCATTTGAAAAAACAATTCAAAAGAGAGTTAAACCGTGACCGAATTCTCAGCCTGTTTGGTGGAGGAATCGCTCCAAAGTCGGGATTGCTCAAATAATTTTACGAGATGCGTTGTACGAGACTTATATCTGATTCTTCGTATAATCGAACTGTGGAAATATACTCCATTTAGCAATGTCCATTTACATATCTGCTCAATTTTACGTTCGCGATTAAGAATATTCGTGCGCGAATCGATCATCGACTTGGAATCGAAACCGTTGGTTCGCGATTAATCAAGTTACGTTCTCGAGTATTCGAATATACATATTTACAGTATGTCTCAGACCTAATCACTCGAGTTGAAAATCTGATGTGGGAATTCGAATGTAATACTTATGTAGAACAGAATTAGTTATTTTGATAAAGGTTGAAGATTTGTTTTGACCAAATACTGAAAGAAAAAGAAAAAGAATTCATCTGATGGATGAAATTAACTCGCACGAACGGTTGTCAAATACAAGTTTTATTTATTCAATTGCTTACTGGCGGAGACTTCCGTTACAAAGTAGCCTCAAATTATAAATTAATATACCCGAAACCTATTTAGTAAATAAATAATCTCGAATTAGGACATGGCAAAGGACTGTTGTTGATTTAATTTGGCAAATTAATGAAAAATTCGCCCTCGAAGACTGAAAATGTCATTTTATACTCGCGGAGAAGATTATTACCTGGCCTGCATCCCTGCTCTGGCTGCTCTGCCTATGGTCGTGGTAAGCTTCGGATGCTCATTGAAGCGAATACGAGATGATGGTCGTTTACCTGCGCGCCTCATACTACACTTATTGAGTGGCAAGAGAGGGACAGTCTGAGGCGACGAGACGTAGTGGTGTTTTTATTTTTATTTTGGGGTTTTGTTTTGGTCGTCGCGATAAGTGTAGCATAGCGATCAGCTTATATAGGTATAGTGATGGTCGTCGTCGTTGTCAATAGATTTATTCGGTGGCCATATTTGCGATTGCTGGCAGATTGTGATCTGGTTTATTCATTGTGTACACGTATATGTCGCTCGTATATTATAGATATATGTAGGTATTAAATGAAGCAAGCCTGGTAGTACCTCTCTCGATCGTATATTGGATTATGGTGCCATCCTCTCTCTCCCTCTCACTCTCTCGATGCCTTTTTATGTTCTAGTTGCGATTGCTCTAGTCTCTATTGTTCTGACACTCGAAGAATGGTGGAATTTTTTCAATAAATGTAGGTATATTGTAAGCCAGTGTGTGTAGTATGTACCCTCGATTGGTTTTTTTCTTTTTTTATGTTGTATTGTATTTTTTTTTTATTTTTCGTTCTGTCTTTATGATTACGAGTATACTCGTATGTGTGAGTTTGTTTGGAAACTTTGTTCGAACGAATCTCTAAAATAATTTGGAAGAAAAAAAAAGAGAACAACCCAACAAGGTATCGCAGGATCACAACACAGGCGCGTTAATTAAAATTATGGCAAGGACAGAGAGTGAGGGTACCAGGCTAAAGCTTAGCAAAGCGTCTTACGAAGCTTTAGCTGGGTGATTCATTGTCTCGGGGCTAGTTATGGTTTAATTTGAAAGCATCTGTATGCGATGGCGATGCGCTTCCTAGGCCAGGCCTATACATCTAATAAATTAACGAGAAACGCGTCTCCGAGCTCGTGTGCTTCGTCTTGTGGCAATTAGATGTACGAGACTATCCCTTAGAAGTTTGGAAAGTTGAAATTATTGCAGAGTCTGAGATCCAAACCAGGGTAAGGATGAGGACGAAAGCGACACTTATTAAAAAACGCGATTACGCGGGGTGTAATTTATTGGCCTTTTTTCTCGTCTAATATTTCGGTAGCCTTTTTTTCATGGTCTTTATTGTAGTCTGGTTGGTGTGGAACTTTTTTGAAAATTTTTCGCAGACTCTTTCTACTCTTCTTGGAATTTATTTTATGATTTACCTAGTTCAAATTTTTTCCAATCGTCTAATTTTTCAATATTTTCAAATTTGTTAATTTTACTTCAATTTCAATTTTGATCGATTTTCAGTGCAATTTAATTGAATTTTTACTTTCCACTTTTTTCTCATCCTCAATTTTCAATTTTATTTAAATTGCCAATTACCCCACGGTCCCCTCCCAATTTCATACATTTTAATTTTAAAAAAATCTTTCATCCAATTTTTGATCGTTTCAAGCTCAATTCAAAGTTCAGTTTTCAGATTTTCAATTGTTTTTAATTTTTTTTTGTAACACTGATATTTGGGGGGGGGATTTTTACTGATTTTGAATTATTTTATTTTTCAATTTTTCTTTCAGTTTTTTTTTGACATTTTCATTTTTTTTAAATCTTGAAACTATTTTTGCCAATTTTTGGATAATTTCTGGTCATTTTAAAATCTCTGCTGCCACATTTTTTCCATTTTTCCCAATTTTTTGATATTCTTGGATTTTTAAAATCTTGATACAATTTCTACCCCCACCCCACCCCATGTTTATTTTCAGATTAATTCAAACTTTGGTTGCCAATTATTCAATTTTTTTCAATTTCGCGATCTTACCAATCTTGAATTTAGGGGATTTCCATTTTTCCTCATTTTTTTTTTCAATTTGTGGCCATTTCGAGCTGAATTCAGCTTTAGTTACCAATTTAAAAAAAAAAATTAATCTTGAATTCGTTTTTCTCGATTTTTTCTCAATGTCTGGTCATTTTAAAATTTAAGTTGCAGATTTTCTAATTTTTTCCAAATTTTTTAATATCCTTGGATTTCAACTGATTTTGATACAATTTCAACCCCATCCTCCATTTTGACCATTCCAAGCTTAATTAAAACTTCCGCTGCCAATTTTTCAGTTTCTTTCCTAATTTTTTGATATTTTTTATTTTTTCTGATCTTGGCTTTTTATGTGATTTAAACTTTATCTTAATTTTTTTTCACAAATTTCACTTATTTTAATCTTGATTCAAACTTCAATTGTCAATTACATAATTATTTAACTTCCCCCAATTTTTCTCGTTTTATAATTTTTTTTAAATCTTGAATGTATTTTTCCCTATGTCTTCCCCTATTTTTGGTGATTTCAAAACTTCGGTTTCCATTTGTTTCAATTTTCACAAATTTTTTAGGTTTTTATTGATCAATCTCATCCCCCTCTTTCTCATCCATTTTTAACTTGTTTTAAACTTAATTTAGCAAATTTTCACCTTTTCCCCATTTTAAAATTATTTTTTGGATTTTTGCGAATTTTAAATTCAATTTTTAATTTTTCCAATTTTTAAATCAATTTCTATTTTTTTCCAAATTTTTAATTATTTTCAAATAGGTACCTAACTTGTTATTTTTTCCTATTTTTTTGCATTTTGCAATTAATTTGAATTCTTCCTTGTTGAAAAGAACCATAAAGATTTTCATCGAAGAAGTTCTGCGGATCCTGCATAAAATCCTATCGTCTCCACACCCTAAAAAAATATCCTTCATACGGGTTTATTTGAATACCTACAGAGAAAAAATTTGAAAAAGGGACGCGTACTCGGACACGTGGACAATTCTCATGTAAATCGTAATAAGAAGCAATGGAAGATCACCCCAGACTCGTCAACAACTCAACTACCCGTAACATCATCTCGAAAAAAGGGAAAAAAAACTCGTGTCATTTCCATATCTCCCCAAACCAATCTGCAGACTCCCCCCACAAATTGCTCCCCGGAAACCCGTTGAGCACGCGAGCAGCTCTTCCAACGCGAGCGAGGTCCAGGTAAAAAAAAAATGATAATTTTGGCGTATGCAAATGGTGGTTTAATTCTAATGGAACGTGTCCTTCTCGCATCCGCGTGTAAATTTACATACCTCATCTCGAATCTGTTTATGGTGCCTGTGTACAATTACATTATCCTGCATTTGCATATATTTCAATATTACTCGTATGTACACGAGTATGCCCATTTTCGTACCCCTTTTTTTAAAAACTATTTTGGTCGCGTGGGTTGGCTCGTTCCTTTCATGAATAGTCTTCTGCGGGAAGAATAACTATTACCATAAAAAATAATCATGCAAAAATATATCCTCGCACCTTTTTGCTTTTGTGTGTGGGTTGGGGGGACAAAACTGCGTACAAATTGGCCCCAGTGCATAAGACGATTCGAATTCGATCCCTTCGATGCAGTATTGGTGCGCACGAGTCGTATATGTTAATCAAAAGCTGCCTCCTTCGTGCAGCCATTCGTTACAAATCATTAAAAAGAAGAAAAAAACCAGGGTACCTCAACCCTGCTGCATTGGAGCGATTTAATGGTGGTCCGACGTCGACATCTAGAGTAGCAATGAGTCATTTTGTTGCCAACTTTAATTACTCATTTTACCTCCCCTTGTACCCGCACCCCCGCCTGATCACCTTTATATATTATAAACGCACCCTTCCCAATGGCGTAAAAAATACCCTTACCCCTATCGCAAATATGGCTGATGCGACCAGCTACAATGACCGATATGATCTCGCATTGACACACACACACACATAGCCAAGCCAAAGCCCATACCAGATTAGAAATTCCAATTTTAACACCCTCGGAGAAAGGGATGGGCGAACCCATAGCTCTAATTTATATATCGAGAGAGAAAAAACTCAGCTCTCTCCTTTTCTTTAGATATATTTTCTTTTTCTTTTTTTTTTTTTAAATTCCCTCGCAAAAAAACATTATAACCGTGTACGAGACACATGGGTCCTGTTTTATTTTATTTCTCTTCTGCGTCCTACGTTCTTACGTCCTTACGTCCTGCGTATCCAAACGTGTGTGTATCGTGTCCATCAACCCTCCCGAAAGTCACCCTTTTTTTCAACTTTCGTTTCGTATTATTTTTTTAAAAAATATATAAGAAAAGTCCACAACACCGGTCTTCTTCTTCCATCGGCGTCGTCATCATCGCGCTACACTTTCTCTGCAGCGTATCTTCTTTTTTCTTGGACTTTTATTATATCTTCGATCCCCTTTGCCTGCGTTTTTTTTTTTTTTTTAATATGTTCTCGTACGTTCGATTTAATGGCCGGGCTAAAGATATTATAGCCGAATGGATTTTATATGGAAATGGATAGGTTTTTTTTTACTTCTACGGTGTAATATTTTTAAAGAAGAGGGACGCGATACGAGTCGAGTGTTTCCGCAATTCATACTGTAAAATGAGTCGAAATCGAAGCTGGCGAGTGGTACTTTTGATAGGCTGTTTCAAAAAATGGAGATTGGATGAATAATTGGTAATTGAGAGAATGAGAATTATTTTGAGGAGGGTCTTAGGAGAGAATTTCCACCCTGAGTTAGGTTTAGAAATTATTTAACGATTTTCAAAAATGGTGAATTTTATGAAAAGTAGACGATTGAGGAGATTGGAGTTTTTGAGGAGGGTCACTAATTTTAAACCAATATTGAAAAATGAAATTTTTGATGAAAAGTTTATTATTGAGAGGATGAGAACTTTTTTGAAGGAGTAATAGTGCAAAATTTCGACCCAGATTAATTTAGGAACGTTTCAATGGAAGCAGAATTATTTTCAAAAGTGAAGATTTGATGAAAATTCACTCAGTGTGAGAATTTTTTTTTGAATGAGGTTGTAGGGATCAGGTCTGAAAAATGAAGGTTTTGATGAAAAATAATCGATTGAGGGAATGAGGGAATGAGAATTTTTCGATGAGGTCATAGAAAATTTCAACGATACAGCTAAACTTTCTGGTTTCGGTTTCTATTCCTGTTGAAAATTTCAGATCGTTGAGTTTGGAAGTGAAAATGGAATAAAATTGAAAATTGGGAAGGATAGAAATATGTAAAATAAAAATTTTGAAATTGTAATAAAGAAGAAATTACAGGAGAAAATTTCAAAAAATAAAAATTTAGAAAAAATGTACTTTAGTTTTAAAAGCACTTGAAAATGGGGGGGGGGGTCTGAGAAAAATTGAAAATAGAGGAAAAAATTAAATATCGCCTCAAAGTTAATTTAAAAGTCTAAAAAAATTAAACTCGCCAATTTCTCCACTAAATCCTACCCCTCCCACTCCCTCGTGCCAAAAATTATAAACTCGACAAAAATGAAATTTCCTTTCGACCAATTCTCTCGAATATTTTCACTTTATATTTCTTCCACTATCTTCCATAAACATTCTCGCAACTCGGCATTAATTGAAGAAACTAGGAAAGGAAGGGTACAAGAGGGGCAGGGAGAACTCATACCAACCTATACAAGAAAAACCGCAAAACAGTGTAGAAAATCCCATTAAAGACTTAATCGATCTCCGCATTAGCTCGTACTTGTGTTCAGTCTCTTACATTGTAGCTACCTTCAAAACTGACCAATTAAATCCGCCATCTTGTATACGAGGAGAAGACGGCGTAAAACCGCTGTAAAACCTCAGCTTAATTACTAATTACATCTCAATTACAAAACCCAGCTCGATTGACAGAGCACGTAAAACGGAATAGAATACAATCGAATGTAAAAATTAATGAAAAACGAGGCAAAGACGGGCCAGGGACGGGTGGAGGAAATCTCGCCACAATAATACGAGATTACATCGTCGTCATATTGCGGCGAAAGATCGCAGCAGCCATGATCATAATTATTACTACATAGTTCGATTTATCGTCGTTTCGGCGTCTCTCATGACTCGTATGTAATTCTTGCCCCCTCCCCTCGTTCACAATCAGAGAAATAATTACATTTCTTAATACATAATTATACTGTTTATAAAGTCTTTTTTCGATTCCATGAATCAAAAGAAAATAACTAATAATGATGAAAATTATACGAGGTGAATACACCAAAATATGAAGCATGATGTTCAATCATTGATCTCTGAAAATTCACCTATCCTCTCTCTCCATCTGACTTCTTATACACGTCCATCATTTAGCAGCACATCCATATCGAACGTACCACATAAGCGTGAAAATACATACGAAGTGAAAAGCACCTCGATACATCGAATAATACGATCTGCTTTAGGCATTTAAGCGATAAATTCATCTCCCTGCGGCCTGCTTTTCTTATATGCCATTCTCTACATCACCTACACGTAGGTTGCTGTTTTTCTTCCTCATTATATGTCATCGATTGTTTAGCACAAGTAAAAATATTATATCTTCGGATTAATACATGGTTCTATACCATGGTTTACACATTGACACGTCCCATTGTCCACGTATCGTATCATTTTTTTTTTTCAATTAATTTATGGTTGGAAAAAAAGTCATCAGGCATAGACTATTTTTCCTCGTAAATTGAAACCACTCGTACCTAGTACCTACTGCAGTGTACCTTCTTATACACTCGTACGAGTAAATACCCTTTTTGCTCATTGACCAAGTCTATACTATTACTTTATATAGAACTCTAATTACACGGTACACGTACTATACCTATACTACACAGGCAGGTACACACGAAGAAAAACTTCCTAGACTCTGGCCACCACAAAAAAAAAACCAACAACTTGTATACCAAACTACTGTTTAAATATTGGAAACCATCGCGTAGTCCCCTTCCACAAGGGTCCGTTGAACGGCTAAATTATAATTAGATCTATAGAACTACGCACACACTATAAGGGTTAGAGCAGCAGCGCCGCCATAGTCGTATCTTCCAACTGATACCCACCCTTGACGTCCTTCTTCAACGCGATTCTTTTGCCGATTCGAAGCTCGATTTGTTTTTTGTTTTTTAGGGGGTGATTTAATATTCTAGCTTTTTTCTTCTTCTTGGCAGTAATTTTTCATTTTCAAAAATGGTCGTTCGATCCCCTTTCCTAAATGTTCGTATAATTATCGCATGTCACAAGACTTCCTTCTCAGCGCACTGTAAACTCTCTGTAGACAGATATTGAGGGGCAAAGGGTACCTTAGGGGGTGTGCTTTTCCTCTTGGAATTACGCGACTGTATGGTCGCGATGAATAATTAATAATTATACAGGAACGGAAACCAATGAGGCTATGCCCCTTTCGAAATAATCGAAAAAACTTCCCAGCTCGCGTATCTAATCGCCTATGTTGGTCGCGTAAACGCCGGCTAATTAAGTCGTAATTTGTGTCGAGCTGGCCATTCTCGCTTCGGCTGTTTTCAATATTTGGGCCTGTGTTGTAATACTGGCGCGTAAACGATGCTGTTTCATTCTTTCGGACAATCGGATAGAGAGAGGCTCGAGAGCTGAGACGTAATGAGTATGGTAATCGATTAAAAGCGCGACGATGGTCTTGACTAATTTACAATGTAATACTATGTGCACTAAATTGAATCTTTTCCTAGACGTTCTGTCGTATAGGTAATTAATTAATCATAGACGATAATTGTTTAGTTGTCGAGTTACGTCATGATGATTTCCTCGTAGATGAGCGTAATATCAGAAGGAAATTAGCTCTTTGGAGGAAAATTGACCAAGCCTGATTCTGGATCAAAATTTTCTACACGGATTCCTTTTTAAAAAATTCTCATGCGACACTGTTCAATTGCCAATTTTTCATCAAAAATATTCGTTTTTCAAAATAATCTAGTTCGATTGAAATTTTCTAAAATCATTTTCAATATCCCTATAGAAAGAAGAAGAAAAAAAAAACAATAAAAAGAAAAAGTCCAAAAAATAAAACAACTTCCAACCTCGTTATTTCTCTCATTAAAAAAAAAATCATACTCGTACATAAGAATACACAGATTATTCAACAACAATAATAACGATCTGCAGGCACAAAACCCGTATAATACAGAAAAAAATAATAAAAGGTAAAATTCTACGCAACTGTAGAAACGGTTGATTTACCACATTATGCATCAATTTCTATAAATAAAACCGGTGCTTAAGCTCTGCTGTTCGACGCCTTTGCTATATTTTTCATTTTTTTTATTCGTAACTTTTTATGTACAAATACCTTACTTATACAAGTATATAGACTTGTTATAAAACAACAATGGCCCATACGAGAGAGATAATTTGCTATACTATGTCGCGTTCGGTTGTTAAAAAATTTCCCCTGGGCGAGGGGGAGATGAAATATAAAAGATACATAACGAGAGAGTGGAGATGGCGACTCGGGCGCGGAAAAAGATGCAAACATAAGAAGGGTACTTGACAATTGGTGCTCGTTTAGCGATAGTAACAACAAAATAACGTATACATATTCGCTGCGTTAATTCGACTATGTCGGTGGCTCCTATTTTCCCAGCATAGAAAATCATCGTATCTCGTAATTTACCCATTATTATGGAAAAAGGTGAAAAAAAAAACGATAACGCCGCGAAAAGATGAGATGAGGCGAATATGAAGCATAAGGAGCAATGTACAGAGACAAAAGATTGAGAGGCGAATGAATAGACGAAAACGTATCGAACAATAATAATAAATTGGCCTGTAAAGAGATTTCTATATGAACGCGCGAGTACAATGTTTCCTGTGTTTTTGTAATATTTATATACGAGTTGGTGTGCTGGACGAGAGACGAGGAAGCGCAAAATAACTCTGGAAATGTGGCCGATGATGCTCGGCTAATAAGACGTGTCGAGATTTAACGTGTGAATGTGATACGGGGTGTCCGCGGATTCTTTTTGAAACTTGGATGTAAACTAGAGCAACTAGCAAAAAACTTCATGTAACGCAGAGGGTCTATCTCTGTTTTTAAGGGGGGGGGCTTACCAAAATTTCAAAATAATATCGAGAAAATTCATGAAATAGATGTAGTTTTGAGAGAGGAACAAAAAAAGTTATGTGAAGAATTTACCCATCTTCGATAATTAAGGCGCTACCGAGCTTTAAAAATCGATGTTCTACGCACAAACGTAAAATTTTTTGAAGTTTGAAGCTCCGCGTCGCCTTCATTTTCAAAGATGGTGTTCTGGAAGTGAATGCCAAAATTTGAGATTTGGATATGTGAGTATCCTTAATCAGAAACTTTATGCTCACCAGATGCCTACCTTGATTTTGAAGGGACAATGGCTTACCAAAATTTCAAAATTTAATCAAAGTAATGCATGAAGCAGGTGTAGTTTTGCAAAAGGAACAAAAAAAGTTATGTGAAGAATTTACCCATCTTTGATAGTTGAGGCGCTACCGAGCTTCGAAAATCGATGTTCCACGCACAAACGTGAAATTTTTTGAAGTTTGAAGCTCTGTGAAACCTTCGTATTCAAAGATGTTGTTCGAGAAGTGAATGCCAAAGTTTGAGATTTGGATATAACTGAGTATCTTTAATGAAAAACTTTATGCACACCAGGTGCCTATCTTGATTTTGAAGGGACATGGCTTACCAAAATTTCAGAATTTTATCGAAGTAATGCATGATGCAGGCGTAGTTTTGCAGGAGGAACAAAAAAAGTTATTTGAAAAATTTATCCATCTTTGATAGTTGAGGCGCTACCGAGCTTTGAAAATCGATGTTCCAAGCACAACCCTAAAAATTTTTGAAGTTTGAAGCTCTGTAGCTTCTTCATTTTCAAAGATGGAGAAATTCTTCAAATAACCTTTTTTGTTCCTCTCATAAAACTACACCTATTTCATGGATCATCTTGTAAGAATTTGAATTTTTCACGTCTTAAATTTGCAAAAACCTATTTTTGTTGCATAACTTCTTCAGTTTCAAAGATAAACATTCAAATGTGAGGGGATTTTTTTTGAGTTTTTGTAGTACTGTCTACTGGCAGGATCGGAAACATTTTTCAATTCAGTGTTGCCAATCGATTTTGCTTAGGAAAAAAGTAATTTTTAAGCACCTTCATTTTCAAAGATGGACAAATTTTACACATTACTTTTCTTATTCCCCTGAAAAAGTTTCACCCATTTCATGCGTTGTTTTGGAGGAATTTTGCAAATTTCATGACGCTTTGTTACCCCTTAATAAATTTAAAAAAGCAATACTTTTAACAAGAACTTGTTGTTGTTGCTCCTTCAATTTTTGAGGTAGTCATTCCAATCTGATTTGAAATTTTTTAGAATTTTCGAACTACTGTCGGGACACCCTGTATACAAATGGGTTTATTGTAAAAATGGTAACATAAGGTTCTTTGATTTTTTTTTTCTCGATATAACTGTCCAATACTAAATCTTCATTATACGGATTAATAAAGCATAAACTACAATATCGATATGGATACTTGAGGAAGAATCAATGTGCCAGAATGAGATAGTCGCTGATTGGTGTGTAGTTATTTTTTTCTTCTATCCGCAATGGATATCTCTGTTTCGCCTCGTTGGTACTCTTTGTCTATTATTCTTATCCATTTTTATATACGATACTCTCTCGGTATTTTTCATTATTACTCGACGTACTAGAAGTGGAAAATTACGCTCGAGGTGTAAGTACTTACACAAGATGAAGGCAGAGGTAGGCTGAGGGGGAAAAATATGCGGTAAATCGAGCATATACTCGTCATACGTTATAGTATTATAGAAGACTCTCTGGGAACGAAAAAAAAAAAAATTTTCCAATTATAAAATGGATTATTATTACGAGACGTGGGGCGGCCGGCTATAAGAAGAGGCGAGGAGGGCGATGATTATTATTAACAATAGAGCAGAGTTTATGCGAGCTGCTGCCGAAGACGCGAGATGAAGGAAAACGGGAAAATTCATCCGCGTATCTAATGGGTTGTGGATTAGATACCGTGTTGGCTCTCTTGGCTTTGGCTGCGGCTGGTAAACTTATGGAAGTTAATGGATACACCTTGGGTCTTCTTCAGACGATGTCTCCGTCACCGCGGCTTCGTACAGCCCGTGACCATTTAATCGCGAACAATGATACGGCAGTTCTGGCGTGTGGTTTTTCTTATATTTTTTAATTCCTTGTCATTTTTCGGATTCGAATCGGCGATCGAGATGTCGAATCGAATGCCAAGATGTAAGAAAATGGCAACGAACTCGCCAGTCATCTCGTAAGATGATTTTGATGGGAATCGAGGTGATCGATGGGGGCTTGATTGCGATCTCGAGTTGTATAATCGATTCGATTCGTGCGGTGAAAAAACAATACCCAGACCATTGGTCCAATTGCCCGAAAGTCCGTAGAATTTTCCAACCGACAAAAAATATCCACGAGTGAAGAAAACTGAGAAAAAAATGATGGTTTTTTTCTTGCTCGCGGTGAGAAATGAGGAGGGTCCCGGAGGAAAATGCCCTCGGAAGGGGTAGATGAGAATTAATTTTTTTTTCGCAACCCCCCTAAGTTGGCTGAGTCTTTGCTGTTGACATTTTTGAATAATGACCGAAGTGTAGTGGTGTGAGATGTGTGTGTGTGTGGGGCGACGAAAATGAGAAAGTAAGAGACAGAATGAACGAACTGAGTGAGAGGTGAGGAAGGCAGGCATAAAAATAGGAAATTGGATTAGATTAAAAATGTGGATCACGTTTCGAGTCAATTTTTTACCTTAAGTTATTTCAACGATAGGTTTTTTTCATCCTTGTATGTATTTTTTTCCCTTACGCCTTCATTTACGAAGTTCGGTTGGCTGCTTTAGTTTCTTTCGTTCAAAATGTATTTCCCCTTTTTTTAACGAAGTGTGTGCCAAAATGGAGCGATTTTTTGCCATATTCGCGAACTAATAACACGTAGTTAATTCGTTTAATTTTTAGTTAATTAATTTTTTTTTTGTACATATTTATTTTTATTTTGCATATTAACTTTAACACGGAATATGGTACCCTAATTTTTATTAAGTTTTATTATTATTTTTTTTTTTCGATTTTTTTTGTAACGTATTTTAAATTGACCAATTTCAGGAACTAAAGAGGCGTAATATTTTGCTGTAATACCCACGTACGTAAATGCTCCAATATATACACGTAAATTGAGATAGGAAAGGGATTTAGAAGTACCCCCTGGGACCTATATTGGGACTGGATAAACAATTGACCATACGAAGGAATGATGATAAGATGGTATGATGGACACCGAGCGCTGTTTTTTTATAATCTCTGTTCCGATTTACTCTTATTAGTTTATTTCGCTTGTTTTTATTTTTTGTCGCCTCTATTTTATTTATTTTATTTATTCCAACAGATTTCCATTCTGTTCTGATTTCTCTTATTTTTTTTTTATTTTGTGTATATTTTACACGTCGTATCTTTTTTTATTTATTCTTTTTTT
>FIZV01074638.1:0-12936 GCA_900050545.1 Trionymus perrisii
AATTTCAAATTTTCATTTAAAACACAAATAATATTAATTAATTATTTTGAAAAAAATTTCTGAAAAACAAAAACATGAATTTGGAAACACTGCTTCGTGACGATCGAAGAAAGATTTAATTTTTTTTGCATCGGTAACACTGCTGCATTTCAAAAACAAAAGATGAAACCGTTAATTTCCCTTGGAGAAAAGGAGCAAAAAGTTGAGTTTTTGAGAAAAATGAGTATGTAGGTTTACGTTTTATTTTATTTTAATATTAATATTGTAATTTTAATGTTTATCGGAGAGAAATGTTTCTCTAAATCGTTGTTCGAATGAATCCTGTATTGTTTCGCGAATAAAAGAGAAGCATCGGCGTTTTCAGTTCTCAACGTTCGCCAGTCCGCCAAAACTTCCGAAGAACTTAAGCCGTTTTTATCTGTTAATGGAATACTTAATAAATAATTAAAATGACGCTCAATACCAGTGAAGTCTTGGATTTAAGTAAGGAAAATGTTCAGCCATTACGACAGGGCAGAAAAGCCGCCCAATTGAAAACAGCTCTTCAAGCTCAAACCGACCCGGACGTTCAATATCGTCTACAAAAACAACGCGAGTAAGTTTTTGAAAAACTTTCGGTGACTTGAAAACTTCATAATTCTACAATATTTATTTTTTGTTTGTAGAAAATATGAATATATGATTCGCATGTACGAAGGTGATGATCCTTTGGAACCTTATTTTGCTTATGCGGCTTGGTTGGAACAAAGCTTCACTAAATTAGGACGCGAAAGTAATCTTATCCCGTTGTTGGAAGATGCTTTATTGAAATTTAAAGATTGTGATAAATACAGACAAGACCAACGTTTTGTACAACTCTTGATCAAATACGTAAGTTAAATTTAATTTTCATGAAATCAAAACCAAAACTTGAGTTGACAATTTATACATATTGACTTTTAATTAATAGATAAATGCTCAATCAAATCCTTTGGAATTGTATCAAATGTCTTACAATCAAGGTTTAGGCACTATGTGTAGTGCACTGTATAAGGCTTGGGCTGAAGAACTGGATAGATGTAATGATTTCAAAAGAGCTGATCAAATTTACCAATTGGGACTACAATGTCGTGCTCAACCCATTGAAGATCTACAAAACGCTCACATGTAAGACATGAATTGTTTAATTTTAATTCAAGCAAACCTATTAGCAACTCAAAATGTGAATTTCGTTCACAGACAATTCCAGCTGAGCATCGCACGCAAAATGTTAGAAGGAAATATTAACAATACCGAACAAAATACTGAAAGCTCCAGAGCAGCGTTAGCAAAGTTACAACCATCAAAAGTGAAGAGCTCTAGAATTAGTAAAGATACCGCCGGAATTTTCCAACTTACCACTCGAAACGGAGATTCGAAAAATAATGCTATCGCCCCAGGAAAGTTCAAAGTTTATCAAGAGGTATTTTTACATTTAAATTCAAAACTATTTCATCAATTTCGCGAAAGATTTTTCTTCCTAAATGAAGTACTTTTTTTGAAGGATGAACCGGACGGAATTTTGAAATCAGATTTTAAAAATAAGAATGAAAAATTACCTAAAGGAAGCATCGCAGAAAGAGAAAATGTTATGAAAGCTGGAAAATGGGTTGGGCAGAAACAAAAACAGAGTGGTGTTTTTAAACCAGCTATGCCTACCACACCATCGTTTCAAAGTAAGTTGAAAGTTTCCGAAGCTGTGAACTAATTATGTGGCTACTTGACTCATTAAAACATATTCGCTACAGTTCACGAAGATCCAGACGCAGCTTGTGAAAATGTTAAAACCGTAATTAGGCCTAGAGCTTTGAAAATGCGAAGAGAAGAATTTAAATGTCCTGTAGCTGTATTTGAAGACCCGGATCCAACAAAAAAGCCTATGTATCCGAAGCATTTAGTAAGTTCGGTCACATTTTATTTTGTTAAATATTCGAAAAATGACAACGTTTCAAATTTCTCAGGTTTACGTTGGAGGCAGGGATATGCAATTAGAAGAATTACGAGCTGCTATGTATTGGAAGAAAATTGAAAAAGAACGACTCCAGTGTGACGCAATTACCCCGATGAAAAGTCCAAATGAAGTGGCGTTGCTTCAGCCTGATGACAGAGTGGAAACCAAGTCCGAAAAGTCACATTCTACCCATGAAACTTATCATTATAATGCATCGAACAATTTTAATCATGAAACGCCCGAAAACGTACCAATTAATTTATCCGACAAAAGAGTGGAGTATAGGACTGAAAATTTACATTCCACGAGTGAAACCGGCCAGAAAAATATTTCAAATGAAGTTAAAAATAATCAAATTGAAAATTTACCAACTGATCAAAATTACAAAAAATCTGAAACGAAGACTGAGCAATTACATTCCATTCATGAAACTTCCCAGAGAAACGTTTCAGCTGAAGTGGTAAATAATCGAGTGTATTCGCGTACTTACCCTATTTGAGGAATATTAATCTACAATCTATTATTGTTACTTTTATAGGATCCTTTGGTGGGTTTATTCGATAAAGGAGGTTCAGTTCCGCACTACAGTCCTTCTACCTCATTCACGGTGAATACTAAAGCAGCCATGAATGTAGTACAAGCAATGTGGGCTAGTCCTTTACCTACTTCAAGTACGTACAAATTTATAATTATCTTTGCGAAATAAATCCACCGCGAAATCGATCTAATCGATAATTAATTTTACAGCCGCCAAATGTCAAAAACCGAGTAGCGATTTTGACGATTCAGTTTTCAAAGTGCCATCACGTTCGCCTCCAATCAGTCGTTCAGTCCATAAAAAATTATCATTCCCTGTCTTCTGCGACGAAACACCAGCTGCTTCAACTCAGAAATTCCAAATCTCACCACTCGATAAGCTTTCATTTCCAGTCTTCACTGACGAAATGTTGGCCACTTCGACTCAGAAACAGGAAAGCTGCAAGGTTTCATCGTCTACCAAACTTTCATTCCCAGTGTTCTCCGACGAAATACCTGCTACTTCGACGCAAAAACCAGATAACCCGAATATGAAATCTGGTAAACTTTCATTCCCAATATTCACTGACGAAATGGTGCCAACTTCGACGCAAAAGTCAGCCTCGAAACCGACCTCTGGCAAACTCTCATTCCAAGTTTTCTCCGACGAACCGATCAAACCTGAAAGTGTGAAACCGAAGGCTGATAAATTTGCATTCCCTGTATTTACCGACGACGTACCACCTACTACACACAAACCAGAAAGTTCGAAAAATCCGTCAGCAAATAAATTAACATTCCCTATATTTACCGAAGATGGTGTGATGCCTTTGATGGGCACGAAATGTGACACAAATCGCAATCAGTTTGACGTGAATAAACTTCTGTTCCCGGTCGATCAAGATGACGAAATTCCAAGCGGCTCGGTCAAAAGTACGGAGGTTTGTACTCCTGTTCAAGCAGACAAGTACTCTATACCTTTGATTGTGCCAGTCAATTTAGCCGATATGCCCCTGGAGCCAGAAAACAAGGAAAATCTCCCGCCTAAAACTTACGCTACTCCTGTCGAACGGAGACCATTGTCTGGTATTTTGACTCCAGCTACGAATGTACCGGCTAAACCTTTGGATAGTGAGGATGACGACGAAGATGAGGAATACTGCAAATTGGTGAGCAAATAGTTATTCAATAACATTTTTTTTTTTTTTTTTTTTGCAAAAAAATATAAACTTATTTTTTTCTTTCAGATGCCTCGAACTAACGATTTTGACGAAGAAACTTGTTCTACTAAAGCGTTTGCGATCAATTTACCATCTTCAACTCCATTCGGCCGTTCTCGTCACATATCTCCACGAAAATCATTATTATACAACGGGTAATTTTGGTTCGTTTTTGTTGGTAAAACTCGAAATATGTAGTTGTACATTTCATTTTTTTCCCCGCAGATCGTACATATGTGAAGATACGAGCGAATCTGTGAAAAGTAACACCGAAGGTAGTAAATACGTTAATGGGCAACACCTGAGTTTAATTCTCGAAAATTCTAAAGAACAAGGTAGTAACTCTTCTGGTGGGAGCTCGGCTATGAATAAGTAAGATTTTGATCCAATCTTTTTGAAATTTTCAGGAATTGGGCTGCCTTTTGATTGATTTTCTTTCGTTTCAGATAATTTACTCTTACGTGTTTGTAATAATTTTGTTTTAAAGAATGCATTTATAGATTTCTTCACTCGACATGACAATTTATCATTTTAAAGATAATTTATTAAGAGTTTGTTTTTATATATTACTTTAGTGTATTTTTTTTTTTTATAATAAACGTTTTGTCAATGATTAACCTTGCATTTTAGGCGAACTTTCTAATAATTTTGAAATTATCAATTTTTTGAAACTGTAAT
This sequence comes from Trionymus perrisii, assembly GCA_900050545.1. Classification (NCBI taxonomy): domain Eukaryota; kingdom Metazoa; phylum Arthropoda; class Insecta; order Hemiptera; family Pseudococcidae; genus Trionymus; species Trionymus perrisii. The sequence goes on from FIZV01074638.1 coordinate 4,384, forward strand.
TATGTTAAACTTTAAAAATCGATATTTTTAAAATTAAAAAAAAATCATTGTTTTTTTGGAGAAAAAAAATATTTGTGAATTTTTTCAGTTTTTGGACTCAAATTTTTAGAGCAAAAGGCACAACATTTTTTGTAGTAATTTTTTGTGTGGTCAGTAAAGTTTATCGCTTCTTTTGCCTTTTGAGATGAAGTATTTTTTTCGAAGGCTTCTAGAAGAACTTCAATTATGATTAAAATTTATAAAATTCGCTCTAGTGAATAAGATCTTTAGAAAGAATCAAAAGTAACTGTTCTTTGAGAAAATATATTATTGAACTTAAAAATACAATCATCACTCCATATCTTAAGAAATATTTCATTGAAAAATAAAATTCGGTTCGAAGCAAAATATAAAAAAAAAAATATTAAAAGTAAAAATCTTATAAACAATTAGCCTAATAATGGCACCAAAAAAAAAATACAAAATCCATTTTTCTGAAATGGTAACATAGTGAATAATTGACTTCCTTTACAGACTTATTTACTTCATAGAAAAATTTTCACTTTAATATCACATGATCAAATTCGTATAATTATCCGTGCATTTAAAACTTGAAAAATATTTTTGTTCTAAAGAATGGGTTGGAATGAATTAGGTACAATAATGAGTATTTTACAACTTCATGGCACATTCTTTACTACACAACGGTTTCTTATCCTTGACCATGAATTTCCCTCCTAATAAAGATTTAGAGCATTGAATGCATTTGAAACAACTATCATTTGCGTGCCAACTTAATTCTTTCCAGCCAACTCGAGAATCTCCAGCTTTGATCATTTTATCACAATAATTGCATTTCTGTAATTTAAACACGATCATCATTAAAGAGGTAATTTCTCAAACAAGTCTCGTACAGAATTTTGCATCAAGATACTCACTTTTCCATATTTGATTTCGTAACAAGGTAGGCACACCGGATGACCATCTTTTGGAACGTATTGCATACCACCGAGTGGAATATCGCATTCAAAGCAGCAGAAATGTTTAACGTGGAATGATTGTCCTTCAGCTATGGTGTATTCTTTCAAGAAAATCAACTGAAAATAGAATTCTTTGTTATTAAACTGTTTACAAATATATTTGGAATAGTTGTTTATTATCTTACTTCATCACAAGCGAAGCATCGAGGTATTTTCAATTCTTCGGCGTAATGCCTTCCACAATAAACTTCGCCTTTGTGGAAAAAGTACACCAAATCGACCAATAATTCCTGTACACAAAAATTATTACATTTAGAAATGAAATTATCTGACAATTATGACCTAAGTGTAAATACGGTTGATAATTCTCGTATACGTGACAAAATAGAAAATTTTAGATAAACATTCGTAATCGTTTCAAGAGCAATCCGAGTATCTATACGATTAGTCGAATGTTTCAGATAAAAATCAATGATTCGTATCAACAGTAGTAAAACTAATGCGATAATCATGCTCGAAGCGTAATGCATACCTGACAATTCACACAAACGAAGCATTGAGGATGCCAAATAACTTCTATTCCAGCTCGCTCAGCGACAACCACCACCTGTCCAGGATACGCGGGTAATTTGCAGTGATGACATTGCTGCAAATGGTAGTTTTCTATATTTCCAACTTGTTGATACGGATCAATGGCACCGACGTCGTTATCATACACAGAAACAGCAGATGGACCAAAGAGGGGTTTAGGAGCATTCACTGAATCATTAAAATTACGTTTTGCTTCCGAGTTGATCAGAGTATTTGATACTTGAGGTGCTCTGGGCACGTACGAAGATAAGGCTTGGAATTGTTCTGGGGTGCCCATTTTTAAGAATTTGGCATCAACGTTCTTCACAGCAGGATCATTCGACGTGAGGATGTTTTTATTGACAGGAGTAGTTTTCACGATCACGTTGGTAGCTGGTGAAGTAGGTCGAGACGAAGATAAGGTTTGGAATTGTTCCGGTGCGCCCATTTTTAAGAATTTAGCGTCACCATTTTTCACAGCAGGATCGTTCGACGTACGGATATTCTTATTGACGTGGTTATTTTTAACGATCACGTTGGTAGCTGGTGAGGTAGGTCGAGAGTTCAATTTTCGAATAATATCCGAAGGTTTTAAGCCCTCGGTGGATTCATCCTGGTCGTTATTACGATACCAATTGTTATTTCTGCTGTCTAAAGCATTAGCATGGTCATTTTCAATCGTTTTACTACATTGAGTTGAGAGTTGAATTAATGGAATGGAATTTTCGGTTTGTTTCGAATAATTCATGTTTTCAACGGTGTAAGGCACTGCTGCTTTATTACTCATGTTCATTTGCGAATATTGAGCAGCTAATCCGGTGATTGGTGTTGAATTTTCTATTGATTGATTGATATTGAAATGTTCGGTTGCATAAGGAATTGATTCGGTGCTAGGTTTTGATTCATTTGGATGCGAAATTCCAATCGAAGGTTTGTATGGCACGAAAGCACTGGGAGTTCTCAAAGATAACCCTTCGGCGTGCAGAAGTTCCGGAGGAGGTGGAGGGAACGAATCGGAATCGATGGCTGGATCGTAACTTGATTTAAATGGCTTTGGAGTGAAGTTTAGATTGTTCGAAAATTGTGAAAGTTTAGCTGGATTGTAGGCCAGTGAGTCATTATCTGCGCTGCCTTCTGGGAACTGCAACAGTGACGAGAAAATATATCGTTGGGTTTCCTTTTTAAAAATCAAACTATTAAAAAAAAGCACAGATGATTGATAAGATATTACTTACTATTTTTGTAATTTGCCCTTTTCCAACAGCATTATTCATTAAATTATCAACGTATTCCGCAAATCTAAAAGGAAATGAATCATTAAAAAAATTATTACTTAGAAGAATAATTTCCAAGCGAGATTAAATAAAAAAGTACACTCACGCTTTAGTTTCTTCATCTGTCAAATCGTTGCAATTTTCTACTTTAAAATCATGCAATGGCATTTGTTTCTGCAGCTGTTGTCGTCTAAACATAGCACCAGCACTTCCAGTAATTGGTAACTTTTCCAAAGGTAATTGTTGCAAATATTCTGAAGCCTGTAAAAAAAAATGATAAATTTATTATTCATCTTCTGGTGGAAATTATTCAGTAAAGAGTATTCAAAATCATTACCAAATTAGGAGGCACATCGGTAGGAATCCAATCGAATACCAAGTTATCGTTAGATGATGCACTTCTAGAATCTTGCAGTTGTGTTTCTTTGGCATTCAAAATATCATCGAGCTTCAAATCCAAGGCTGCGATAAAACAGAATGTTTTAATTTCGAAAGTACTCGAATGAAGTGCATTATTGCAAAACACTTACATAGTTGTTTTACTCTATCTCCGGATTTCAAATTATCGCCGAATAATATTTCAAACTGTTCAAAGCTGTTTTCTTCTTTGACATCGTGTAATTCTTTTTTGCATTTACAATTACGACATATTTTCCTATTGAAATAAATTTATGAATGAAAGATGTTTGAACACAATGGATTGCATCGAACACTAATTAGTAATTGCATACCTCCAAAAATGTAAATCTAATCCTGCACAGCCTTCGTTACAATTCAAACAAGGAGCACCTGCGCCGATATCGTGGGCTAATTTGTGGTGCTGAAAAGCATAAGTGAAATTAGAAATTAGAATTCTGCCTAGACATTCTTTTATTATAATAACACAAAACTCACCCGTTGTTGTTTTTTTTCCAGCGCTATCATCCATTCCGGAGGTTTTCCGTCTTCAAGTTCGATAGTCATTATCACAGCCGATATTTAAGCAAAAATTATGAAAATTTGAACAATGTTCACTTGAGGTTAAGCTAAGTAAAAAAGCATAAACTAAACTTGGTATAAAGATAAACCCTAAATGCATTGATAAAATTGTGAATTACTCCATTGTATATCACACCACAGCATCGAACATTGCATTGATACACTGAAAATCCCCACTTATCAAATAGTTTAGTATCTACGTCATACCCATGATTCATTCATTCATCATGTAATGTAATTACCACCACCACCAGTTGCGTTGGGCCATGGGTGGCCTTGGTTACATTCAATTCGACGGTATTTGAACAAATTTGCAATTTGAAGTCTAATCAAATTATGATTAAATGAAGGAAGCCAGGAAGCCATCTCCTCAAAAAAAGACTCTATAAGCATTCCTGTGTTTTCCATTTATTTTAAGAAGATTCTGTATCTTTCTTCTATCATACCTAGCTAGACCTACTTAGACTTACTCCCATCGTTATTTATGAACATTTAACTACCTACCTATACAATTGTTGAAAACTTGGAGTTGGAGAAAAATACAAAATTTAAATTTGAAATAAAACAAAAGTAGAAAGTACTAATGTATTATCAAAAATGTATAACAATGTTACCACTGTAAATGCTTATATATAATTAAACCGTACCCAGGTAGGTAGTTGCATTATTTATCTACTGGGAAAAGGAAATTAAACGATAATAAAAGGTCTTACAATAGGTAATACAGAAACTAGAAAAATAAGACGTAATTAGGAATGACCGATGCGCTTCGTACCACAGTACAAAAACTAGAAAATGGGTCCTTAAAATAATTAGTAAACACAAAAAAAGAAAACTGAATAGAAAAAAGTAACGCTTAAAGTCATGGATAGAAAATAATAAAAAAGGAAAATAATTCAGGATCCTTTGAAACGGTCACGAAAAATTATAGAAGCTCGATTGTCAGTTCTCGGTTATAATTCGTTAATCGTCATAACCAACAACAATGCCATTCACAAACACATGTTTCTATAAAAAGTAAAAATTATTGAGAAATTAGGAAAAATTTTCAAAATCCACCGAACAACAAATACATACAACAATCGATTGGATTAGCTAACTAGTAAAATATCAGATAGTATAGTAAGTTATACTCACATTCAACTTGACATTCGCCGACTTGAGCGAGAAGTTGAAGGTTTCATTCAAGCGTGAATACAAAACCGCATTGTATGTTTTTTCATTGCAATGTCTGTAAATTTTAACGAGCTCAGATGCAGTTTTTCCCAAGAATGGAATTGCAACGTCGAACATCGTCACCCACATTTCACCATCGCCACATACATCTTCAAGTAAAACCTAAAATCGTAACATGCTAAGTATGAATAGAATATCCCGCGATATTCGTAGACAAACATTACATTACATACCTTCAATTTATATCGGTGCTTGAAGTGTTGGTACGACCGACTACATTTTGGGCAAAAAAACCAGCCATCATCTTCTGGGTGTACCTAAGCATAACATTTAGAAAAATTATAAGTAAACAGTAAAGTACTGGGAGTGGGAATCAATCCCTCTTATGCAAAGTCAGCTAAATTCAACTGGAAGCAAACGTATGAATTTCATGACTAACACGTACAGAACACAGAATTTCCATGTTGAAATTCCAACGCTAAGTAACTATATGCTCGTAGTTGAAAATGAAAATCTTTAACAAAATGTAGTTATTTACCTTTTTCATACAGTCATCCTTTGGGCATCCTTGGTAAACAACCGCTGAAATATCGGTTCTAACGTCTCTAACAGTTGCACGAACATTATCGTAGTAATTGTAATCGAATAACGCGTTACTGTTCTCTACTTCATCAATAATATCCTCCAAGCTAGTCATTCCCATGATCAACTATGAGCAATAGCAAAATAAAAATTCAAAACGGTACAAATTTTTGCAAACAAGTTTATCAATTCAAATTTCAATATTATGATAATTAATCGCAGAATTTTACCTTGTACGGAAGGTGAAATTTTACGGTGAGATGAAATAAATTCGCAAAATAAAGTAGCTTATGTAATAATACGCCAACGTGACGCCAACTCAGAACTCACTTTTACCTGATTTGAGGAACTCGTCTTGGACACGACTTCGCCGTTGAGTCTTCGGTAAGCAAAGCAAAAGCAATAGAAAATATATGGGACAGTAAAGCACCAAGACCAAACAAACGAAACCGAATACAACTCCACTCGAACTGAAATGTCAACACAAATGCTTCAACTATTTCGTATTCGTTATCGTATCGTATGGTAATAAAATGAACAATCTTTTGTTGAAAATCACGAATCTCTATTCTCTATGCATGCACTTGCACGTGCGGTACAAGGATAGCATAATCACCACGCCCCTTGGGGAACATGGAACAGTCGTAAATTTCCAAGAATTGCGTAAAAAATGTCTGATAAATAGTTTAAACGATCATTTTCCGTTGTTTTTCTGCGTAGTTGTAGAAGAAGGTAGACAGAAAACATCGAATAGACATCTGTCTTTGTGTCAGTTAAATGAAAATACAGAAGACGTACCATGGACTTACTGGAATATGGTACCGATAACACTTCAAAGGCAATTGCCGAAAGTTACCAAGTAACCAAACCAAGTATTTCTTCAGATTTGTTATCAGAAAGCCGAGCGAATTTCTATTTTTAGTTTTTGCATGAGATCAATGAGATTTGCTTTACATGTGCACTTCAAAATTAGAATTGGTAATTTTTGTGTTGATGAGTGATGAATGATGACTCATGAAAAAATAAATCATGTCAATTTCCGAATTTCCTACTCCTACCTTTTTATTCCAAAATATGGGTTTATGTTTGATTACCTATACCTACCCATCTATGTAATGTACATCTACATACATAACTTATGATGTTGAGAAGTTATAGATAAATAATTGATAAAATTTTATTTTGCTATTGTGAATGTGTATGTGGATGTGCATGGTCGAAGGTACATGGGTAATTGGGTATAGTCTAATTTTTCAAATTTTCGAGTATGAAAATGAATTTTTCTGCAGGAGAAATTGGAGAATTGAGTTTTACTGTAAAAATTTAAGAAATACTTTTATTCCAAAAATTTTGAAAATTTTTTACTATATAGAAATTGAGAAATTTTTCCCCGGAAAAGAAAATTATAAGAATAAAACACGTTCTACCTCACACAATTGAAAAATCTGTTTTACTTGGAAGGTTTTAAAAAATTTTCCCAAATAAAATTGATTTCATTTTTTGTTCTCCAAAAGAATTGAGAAGGTATTAGGTAGTAGGTAAGGTACGTATTCTTTTGTTCGAAAAATTTGAGATTTTTTTTTCAACAAACAAAATAATTCTCTAAAAATAGAAATCTCTCGGTCAAAATAAACAGGTAGTTTTCGAATAAATTGTCAAATATTTTTATTGCCAAACGAAAGGATTGTGTTTTTTTTTCAAATTATTACTTTGAGGTGTCAAAAATACTCGTACGTACGAGAAAAGTTGATCGAGTAAAAATGGACATTCCTCTAAGGCTTATTACAATCATTTTTTTCTCGAGCAAGGTCTGCGATAAAAATTCTGTCGTTTACCAAATTTGGATCGTCTTCGTGTGGTGCTTTGGGCTAGATTAGACATTAATATTTGCTATACATTTGAACAACGAGTGTTTGAAATGTTTTTGAAGGCGACAGAGTCTTTGGGCGAAAAGAAGTGAGGAATTTTGACTTTCAACAAATTGTTGCGTAATTTGTGTTTTAAAAAAATTTTAAAGTAGGTTTAAAAAGAAAAGAATTATTTAAACATAAATTATCATTTTTTTTCAACTTGGAAATTGAAGTGCACTTATTTTGCACAAAATTTTGAAAAAGTCCGTTATCAGTAAAGTTTAAAAAAATTCTCGTTGAATAAAATTTGTAAAAAGTACTTTTTTTTTTCATTTTTTTCTTTTTTGTATAAAAATCAAAAAATTGAGTAAATTTTTGATTTCTTTTCAGCATTTTCAAAAATCGTTTTTGGAATATTTTTTTAAAAAGAAACAAAATTTTAAAAAGCTCAAATTTTTTAATATCCGTTTTTGAGAATAAATTAAAATTATAAGGTAGGTAGTAGGTACTTGCTTACCCTACTTGCTTATTTCACTTTTGAAAAAATTTGAATTCAGTAAGAAAATTCTCCTTCAATAAAATTCCAAGTGATAGATCTCAAACAATATTAAAAAAAAAAAATTCATTAGAGAATTTTTTAGTTGCAATTGGGATGTTGAAATATGTATTCAAAATTTTATGAGAGTAATTTTAAAAAAAATTGAAAAACGTTTTTTGGAAAAATTCCAAAAAATCAAACTTTTGAACGAAAATTTTTGAAATTGAAAATTTTAAAAATTCCTAAATTGCATAAAATTATGTTGAAAAAAATCGTTTGCACAAAATTTGTAAAAATGTCACTTGTCCCAACAAAATGTAAAAAAATATGTATTTTTTAAAACATTTTTTCAAAAATCTCGTTTTTTCAGAATTTAAAAATATGAACCTTGACTTTCTTGAAATTTTTAAGTTCTCATTTTTCACGGAGGTTTGAAATTTTTTTTTTTTCAAACTTGTTTATAATTATGTATTTCTCATTATCTGATTAAAAAAAAAAAAAAGATTTCAAACTGTATTTTTTAAAACATTTCATTTAGCTTGAAAGATTTGACATTTGATTAATGTAATTTTGAACAAATTTTTTAAAAATATTTAAAAATTAATTAATTTTTTGTTGAATTTTTT
>FIZV01074659.1:0-10496 GCA_900050545.1 Trionymus perrisii
ATTGAACGTGAACGGGAACGGAACGGAATTTTTTGGCCAATGAACGGAACGGAACGCGAACGCCAAATTTGAGAATTTCATTGAACGCGAACTAACGCGAACGAACGCCGTTCAAAAAAAACCTGAACGCGCCCAGCAGTGGCTGTATTGCTAAGCTATTGCCTGCTACACGCAGCTGACGCAGCTGTTTATCTTTCTGCTTTGCTTCTTCTGGTCCATCTTCATCTTTATCGGCGGTTTGGTTGTTGTTAGTAGTGTCCAGGTAGTTCGAGCTGCGCGTGTTTTTCGAATTTGAATTTCGATCAGATTCCAATTTCAAATTTTCGTCTACTTTTCAAGTTGTCTGTCTCGTTGGCGGTAGGCTGAGAGACTGCTCATCCGACTGTTGGTTTACATTACAAACGATAATTACCTAAATTCTACGGCGTACGGAACCGTTCAACTTTCGTTCTGTCGTATTCGTATTTCGCGCTACGCATTTTCGGTTAATTTCCCCCGAAACCTGGTACAAACAACTACAAACTTATACTCGAATCCACACAACCGTATTACGACGAACATGTCCGAGGTGCGCGTCCTTTTTGCGGCGTGTTAGTGCACTTGCTCGCTTACATATGTGTACCTATTTGTGAACGAGACGATCGACTTTCAAAAAGGTATGGTATGGTATGGTATGGTATGGTAACGTTGTCGGATGGCTCACCGTCAAATTCGATCATCTAGCTGTTTGGCGTTTGACGTTACATCAGCGCAGCGTTAAGTTTACGTATGGCAGATTACGTAGCTCGTGTAATGTGTTAACGGTCAACTTTTTCAGGTATCGCTGCTCGTCGTCGTACAAGACGTTCGCCAGCTCATTAAACACCGATCAACGTTTCGTTCTCTCGCCGTTCAACTCTCGCTGCAATTTGATCGATTTGAAATGGAAAGAAGAAAATATTCGTAAGTTTGGTTGCCGTTCGTTACATCGCGTTGACGAATGTTTCATTTCGCGTGCGTATTACGTACGAGTAATACGTAAATACGTACGTTACGTACACTACATACGTTTGGTTTGTGGTGCACACCGCAATCTACCGTTCGTGTTCGGTGTTCGGTATTCGACCGTACAATTTTAGATTTATAGACGCTATCATACGTACGTACACTATTGAACGGTACATACGCATAGTATACCTACTTTGGTTCGTATTATACGTACCGTATAAACTCCGCTTTGCTTTACTTACTTACTTATTCGCTGTCCCGCCAAATTGCACATAAGTTTACCGCATACGGCGATTCTGTATTTTTGTTTTTCATAAGTCTAGTTTTGCGGAATTTGGGCTCGGCTTTGGCTACCGGCTGCTTATAATCGTGGCTACCACATTATGTATGTTTTCATTGTTTTCACGTGTTGGTAGGTAAGGTGTATGTATGTACTAGGCGATGGTGTATTTCGCATTCGCGTTCTTTGAAGTGCGCAAGGTCTACACTCGCGGTTAGTGAAACGACGACGATGGTATGGTGTTTTATAGTTTTTCTTATTATAGGTTGTACAAGTACAGAAGAAACTTAGATTAACGAAGATAGTAGCTAGCTACGTATAAATGTAAGCATTTTATTCGCTCGGCGGCGTCGGCGTCATATCAAATTTGTCGGTAAGCGTCGCAAATTCTTTTAATATCGGCGGCGTCGAACAAAGGAAGCTGCAACAGAGCGTAGTCGACGTTGTCTTTGATAATTTTGCGAAACGGTTGCGTGTTCATGACTCGCGAAAGCAGCGTGACGGTGGTTTGTACGAAGCTGCTCGGTATGGGCGATGTTTTCAAGTAACTAACGAAGCATCTGGCGTTGCTGTAGTTCTTCAAATAGGCCAAATGCTCGAAAAGGCAGTCGTTCGCGTCGAACAAGGTACGCAAGGCGAACGCGGCCTCGTCTAGCTCCATCGTTATAACGCAACTGTAGCCCAAGCAAACGGACTTGTCCCATACGGCCGCCAATTTCGGCACCGTAAACTCGAAAGACACGTTCAACTTGCGTTTATGCGCCGTCGGCACCGTGTTGTTGTTTACCAACTGGAAATGGCCGAAGCCTCGCAAACGACCTTTGCTGCCGCCGAATATGCCCCACGAGAAATCTTCTAAATTCAGTTTGCGCGAATTTACGCCCATATTCTTCGAGATGGTCGCGTAAACGTCTTTTAAAATTTCATTAACCTCGTATTGCTTTCGAATAGCGTCCGTAAGATTGGCCGCGTAGTCGACGTTGGTTTCGATCGCCGTGCTGGTGCTGGTGTTGGTGCTTGTACTCGTACTCATGCTGGCCGCTTGCGACATGGCCAACTGCCATTGTGCGATTGTAAACGACACCGCGAAGGCGATTATCGTGCCGGGGTATCGCCTGTTGCACGCGCGATAACTGGTACGGTCAACGCCTCCGTCCCTCATCGTTATCGTTTGTACGTGTGCGTAAATAGGTTGGTAAGCAAATGAACGACGGACACTATTTTCTAAAATATACGAACGCTCGCGATTTATCCGATTGGTAAATTTTACTGTTTTCTGCTGGCTCTCGCTGTCGTAGAACGTAAATGTGCCTGTTACGTTGCGTTTGCGCGGCCCTACCACCAAACTTTACACGTAAATGCTACACTCGAACTGCTAAGCCTAAGCGCTCGATGTGTGCGCTGTACCGCGCCATATAATCCTATTCTGTACTCGCGCGATTGTCGTCGCCTGAACGGCGGCGGCGGCGGTGGTGGTGGTGGTGGTGCGACGATAATTGTTTTGTCGGTACTGAACCGAGACGTACGATATTCTGTAGTGTAGTGTAGCGTAAGGTGGTGTGGTGTGGTGTGATGTGGTGTGGTGTACAGATACATATTACATAGGACGACGTACGTTTAATTAATAAACTACGCGTACTATTTACGCGTACGTGCAGCGTGTGAGCTGCGGGCGACAGCTTGTACAATGTACACTACACGTACACAAATACCACTTAGATCATAGAGGAAAGCTGAAACGGGATGTGCTGCAGAGAATGATTGAAAATTAAAAGGCGGAGCGACGCTACTAATTCGCTAATAGACGCTGTACTCGGCAATCGTACAACGTACGAGTACATGCAAATATCTACGTCGCGTCGATAGTTGCGCGAATTAACTCGCGAGCTGTGTGGCCAAGAGTAGAGGAGAGGAGAGGCGAGGCGAGGCGAGGCGAGGCGGCAGTGACCGTAGCTAAAAGTTGAAATCTTGGCGATATACGCCGCGTATAAACAATTTTGTATTACAAGCGTATCTACATCCATCCCTACCTACCTAGTACTTCTACTTACCTACCTACCTACAAGTGTGTATAAGTATGTACCTACATAGGTATACATCTACGACCTACGTATGTCAATTACGAGTGATAACTGATAATTGTTTTGAATTTTGTAAAATAGGACGTCCGGCGATTCGTTGTACGCTATTCTCGCTTTACCAAAGACAGCTACGTCAGACGACATAAAGAAAACTTACCGCAAGTTGGCGTTGAAATACCATCCGGATAAAAATCCGAACAATCCGGAAGCGGCGGAAAAGGTGAGAGTCGATCGTGTATTCTACGTACACATACTCGTACTCGTATATGTGTAGGTAGATGCTAACCGATTATCTAGTACAAAGTACCTCTACCTACAACAACACGGGTCTCTTTATTTGCTTTGCTTCAGTTCAAGGATGTAAATCGAGCTCATACCATTTTAAGCGACGATACGAAGAGGAATATTTACGATAATTACGGTTCGCTGGGATTGTACATTGCCGAACAGTTCGGAGAAGAGAATGTTAATACGTATTTTTTGGTCACGTCTGTTTGGTGCAAGGTGGGTAGCGCGCGAGCAACGCGACGCGTACCGAGCAATAACGCTGGTCTAACTTGGCCAGCAGCTACGCTCGTTTCGTTTGGCCGCAGCTTGGCTCGTAGTCCGAGCTACGTGACACACGCACACGGATAACTGCGGACGGACGGAGGCGAGTAACGAATAACGAATATTGATCGATGGACGGTTTCTTTTTCAGGCGTTACTGGCCTTTTGCGGGGTAGTTACCGGTTGTTATTGCTGTTGCTGTTGCTGTTGCTGCTGTTGTAATTATTGTTGCGGTAAATTGAAACCCAAGCCTCACGACGAGTCCGGAACCTATCAAAACTTGAACGTAAGTATATCGATGTACCGACTTTGCGGGTTGGACACTTCACTTGACGTACTTGCTCGAAATACCAACACCACCGTTCGTACGTGTATCTCTGATTCTCTATTTATACGCGTTGTATTTCGATATCGACACAGTACTCGTCCTCCTAGCTACCTAACCTACCTATTGTGTAAGACGCGTCGCGTCGTTGTATGTAGTACGTATTTTACGTGAGTAAGCTAGTTTCTCGCCATTAGGTCTAGCTCTAATCTAGTTTGTCGAACGTACTTGTTCAAGTCCGAAATACGAGTACGAGCATGTACGAGGTAGCTGTCAAAACGGCCCATTCTTGCGCCAATAACTTATCGATATTGATTCTTTCGTCGCTTATCTACATACTGCATAGCTATTCTTTCCTTTTCTTACTACCTATTCTTAGTTGTTTGATTGTTTGTTTGTTTGTTTGTTTGTTTCTTTATTCGTTTACCGTCAACTTTTGTACGCTTTTATTGGCTTTTCCATTTTCATTGAAAAGCACGCCTTGTGCCTTGCACCCTTGCGTCGTACATTCCAAACGTATTTCTTCTTTACTCGATACAATACGTATACGTGACGTGACGCGACGCGACGCGACGTGGCGCACGAGCTATTCTGTGAAAAGGCACTTGGTTAAGTAAGTGAAGGAACGAAGAGAAAAAAAACAAAACCACGCGACCTTTTCGCAGATAGCTTCGCCTCATACGTACGTGCAATTCCTATCAACATTAATTCGAGAGTCGCGTGCATAGGTACTAGGTACCTACCTACGTACATGTCGACTGATTAATTACAAAAACCTCGTAACTTCAGATTAAAGAAAAATACCTAATTATTACCATACCTGTTTTATATTATACATATCAGGTAAAATAGTGTTAGTCAACATTTTTTTTTTTTTTTTTTTTCAATTTGGAGGGGGGGGGTTTTGATAGGTTTTGCTAAAATTTTTTTTTTTTTTTTTTTTTTCAATTTGGAGTGGGGAGGTTTTGGAATTAGGCCGCCGATGTACTTAGTACTTACTTATCATACGTGTCACTGCGTAGATATAGACCCAGACGCTAGATTCACGTTAGTTGGCCACCAAAACCTGTCACGTAAGTACGAATAGGTAGTAGGCACTTAGGCAGAGGCACTAGGCAGTAGGTAGTGGAAATCTATTTGTCTGCGTTCTACTCGTACACACAAATACGTAACTATCGCGTGTAATTTATTCCGCGTATGTAATAGCGCGCGCATCAGCTTTCAACGTGTAGAGGTAGGTAAATAAGTAAGTAGTTAGTTAGTTAATTAGTTAGTCAGTCAGTTTAATAAATAGATTAATACCTACGTAGGTACCGAACTCGTACTCGTACCCGCAAAAAATTAAAATACATGTCACACCAACGGTACCTACGTAGGTAGTACGCATTCGCACCGTTTTAAAAAACCTTTTCACGATTGCCACCGCCGCGCCGCCGCCGCTGCCGCCGCCGCTAGACGTGTGAGTTTGCGTTTAGTAGCTTTTTCGACCTGTTTTTTTTTCTTTTTTTTCCTTCTTTTTGTGTTGTAGACCGAAGACGGACGTGGAGTCGTTATCAACGAACAGCCCAAATCATCTGCAAAGGTAAACATTTCTACGCTCGAAACGGTTATCTAAGTTAATACGTACTAATAATCTCAATGTACACGTAGCCGTAATCTTATCCTTACTATTACTATTATTATTATCATAATCATTATATTTATTCGATGCGATGCGATGCGTTACATTACGTCACTTGACAGTCGACAGTTGACGCTATGCTTGGGAATATTGTTGAAAGTTGACGATGCTGGTAACTCTAGCTTTGATTGGTAAGCGCTTGTTAACATGTTCATTGTTCGTGGGTAGTAGTAAGAGCTGCGCTGTATCGGATCCAGCCGTCATATAATGAGCCACGAAAATGGCCTCATCCAGTTACGAGTACGATATATGCGGAATCGCGGATGCTAGCTAGTACGACGAGTTAGAGGTAGAGGTAGAGGTAGAGGTAGATGTATCTGTCAATTGTATACGAGTACGTTTGGTAAGCTGAAAAACGTTCGCTTTGATAATACGAGTATACCGAAGCGACGTCGAATGTTAGTTTTTTACCTCCTAGTTCCCACAAATTGCACAATTGTGTAGCGTTGCGTTCGCATCTGTATATCGCTACTTATCCCTCCTTATCGCATCGCATCGCATCGCATCGCATTGTGCAAATAGTGTAGCTTAGTGTAGTACATATAATGTACTTAATACGTATCTAGTTTAATGTATTGTATTGTATTGTGTCGTGTCGCATCGTACCGTACATAAAAACTTGGTGTACGTGTACGTGTACGTATTCCGTATCCGTACTAACATAACACCCGAGTCTCGAGTAAGCGGTGATTACCATAGTCAACGGCCGCTGTAAAGGTACGTATGCGTAGTGTACAGTAGTGTGTAGTGTAGCGAGGCGAGGCGAGGCGAGGCGAGGCGTTGTAACAATGCACAAGCCATCGCGATACGGGTACGTATTATGGATCTAGACTGTATGTATGATGGATTTGCTTCGTACACGGATGGTTGTCGTTCTCGCGATATTCATACGGACTTGAGGGAGCTTCCTAACTTACGCGCATACTATTAGCGTACGTCTAGGAGTATGTGTGCGTGTGCGTGTACGAGGTACGACGCGACGTAGGCACGTGTAGGCGTAGGATGTATGTATACATTTACGTCTACGTCTACGTCTACGTCTACATATACCTCTTGACTTGTTCTTACCGTATGTAGTTGGTGTACATACGTAACGCACTAGGTAGGTATAAGTGGGCAGAAAATTGCAATTGCCAAGTTACGGCGCGGCGTCGGTCGGACGTAGCTCGTCATAACTAAGTGCTAGCTAGTAGCTAGGTGCCTTGTTCGTGGCGCCTGTCGCGTACACGTCCGCCTAATTTTAAGTCACTTTTCTCATACGTCACCTACCGTAAGTACGAGTACTCGTATTCTACGGCAATAGACGTCATCACGGTGATCGCGTTCTTTCGTTACACTGCGCCGCGCCGCGCCACGGCGCACCGTGTTACGCGTGGATTTTTAATTTGTTGGCGCGGCGGCGCGATCTACTCATTTTTATTGTCATCGTCGCGCTTGCTTTCATTTATAAATACTTTGGTACTTACTTGTGTCTGCGTTAAATCATTTACTTGCTTACCTAGTAAGAAGTCCCCCTCACTCGCGCCTCTGGCGCATCGATGGGTGATATCTAGAACTGAATGAATTTTTGTATTTGAAAATAAATTATTATTATTATTATTATCATCATCATCATCATTATTACTTACTAGTTTATTTCTTGTTTTATAGGAAGAAAGTGAAGATGATACGTTAGCAGGTAGAAGTTCGAAGGACGATAACACCGTCACGTCGCAACCTACCAATAACGCGACTACTTCTACAAATCCTTTCGCCGCTTACGCCATGCCTCCTTCATCCGGGGTAAGTGCCACAGAAAATACGTCATTGAAATCGTCCGATAAAGTTTCTTACGCAACTGGTAAGTGTTCTCCTTATCAAATATCGACGTTTGATTTTAAGTCAACCGACCGGCCGCTCATCTACCTATACCTATACCTATACTTAAGGTATCGCGTTGCGTATATTATCCTAGATACTCGTACAATGCACTCGTGCGTCTACGTATACGTTCAGCGTTCACGTTAGATTGCCATCGACAACGGTACCGCTAGTAGTAATGGTGATGGTAGCTGTTCGGCTCGCTAAAGAGTCCGTTGTCGCTGCGCCAAAAACGAACGAATCTTTCGCCCACATTTCCCTTCATCCCTTCACACTTGAAACCAGAAGCGAATCCAAGTTGTTATTAAATTTCGATCACGATCACACCGATTCGATCCACTTTAATCATCGTCAAATACATTTATATGTATGTAATATGTATTATCCGAGAGAGTTAATGAAACGTTCAAGTTTTCTCGCCACCTCATACGCTTTCTGTCTCTGTCTCTCTCTATCCCTCCCCTCGCCTACCTAGTACCTACCTTAGCCTTGTAATGAAAATCCTCGGTGTACGAATAAGGTTGATTCCATATGTGAACGCCGTCGTCATTCGCCTAGTTGCGCTGCGCTGCGCTGCGCTGCGCATGCAATTACTAGAACGTATAATTATACCGAATCATGGCAAATACCTAATACCTATTATAAACGTAAGGGTACTCGACACTCGTGTAAACGATCGACAAGTAATCGTTATTTCATTTGTCGCAGGAGTGAGTCACACCTAACCAGCGGTCAGTTTTGCAGTTTGAGGCTGATGCCGAATGATACAAAACGAGAATACCCTATCCGCTCCGCAGCTCGTCAAATGTCTAATCTTTGCACGGTGGTCTACCTCAACGAGTACTTTACTTTTCGCGTATCACGCATACGTACCTTACCCATTAGCTGATATATGCGTTATGCGCTATCTACACGTACACATATGTAGTACCCTGTCGCCGCCGTATCACCGTCACCGTTCTTTTACTTTAGAAGCGCTGCAGAGTCGATCGAAGACGAAACGATAAATCATCCAACTAATACAGCTGATTATCGACGTTTTTTTTTCTCTTTTTTCTTTTCTTTCTTCCTTTTCATTATAATATTCTATATCCTAATCTATGCGATTTCTCCTTTTTCTAAAATTATTACCTACCTATTACTATTATTATTCTTATACTTAATTATTCTTATTTTATTAGTTTTTTAAATTATTTTTTCTTTCTTTCATCTTTAAACACATTTTATAAATGGCTACGAGTAAATTAAAATTATCAACTAATAATATCGTTGCTATTATCCGTTAGAATCGCCGTTTGTTCGTTCGTTCGTTCGTTCGTTCGTTCGTTTGTTTGTTTTTTTATTTATTTATCTATTTAATTATTTGTTTATTCGGGTCTCGCCGAAACGCGAGCCTGTTTCGTGTTAATTTTAAAAATATTATGTTACGTGCAACTATTCGAGCTATCAATATTTTGTCAGCGTTATTTCAACGACTAAACTAAACTGAATAGCTATTAGTTTGAATATACTACCTACCTAAGCACCTACCCGCGTGTTTTTTTCTTTATTTTTATTCTTTTAAATCTTTTCTAGACATTTTTTGTACGTAGTGTACCTACTTACGTGAATGTAATATGTATGTGTATGTGTATGTAGTAAGTTACAAAAGTCGTTAATGTAAAATCGGTTGTAATCTGCGGTTGGCTGTGTCTACGATTACGTAGATAGGTAATAACCGTGAAAACTTGTACGTTCGTATTACTATACGCCTACGCGTCGAATACTTTCCCTGGAAACTAGTCTCTTACGAAGACGCGTCAATGCTTCAATTTTAAATAAGTTTTACATCTATTCGGCGCGTTTTTCTTTCGTCTCTCAATAATTTACATATTACACCTATCAACCTATTTTAACTTCTCCCTACCCTCGGATTCGAGTCTTTATTTACTTACTAATAGTCTTATTAATTCGCGTAGTTTAAATTACTAATTATGTATTCCTCACTTTATTATAAGTACATATGTACTTAATTTATGTATAAAGAAATACACTATTCAATTGTCGCGAGTAGCATGCATATACATATGTTCTGCCCAGCGCAGCCCATTCCTTACCCAAAGTTTCCTTCATTAGTCGGTGTTCTAACACATATTAAATAAGTATTCAAATTTTTTTACTACATACGAATACCTATTTCACAATTAGAAAAATTGATTTCATAAATTCGGCTAAAAAGAAATTAAAACTGTTTTTCTATACTTTTTCATTGAAATGAGTTCAAGAATTTTACGACTTTTCAATCCAACTGCGAAAATTCTATAATATTTAAAAACCTTTTCCTCGCCTTTTCTACCCGTAATCGAGTGTCCAGACTAGTTTAGTCGTAAGTATCTAAATATTTATGTGAAAATTCTTTACATTCTGAAACATACATTTTTGGCCAAATACATATCTCGGCAACAGTGAGCCGGAGCTCTAAAAATCGTCAAAATCATAAGGCTATAGCCTTAGGGTTTTTTTTGAGCAAAAAACTTTTTGTCCGATTTTAACGCGCGATACGTCTAGAAGGGGGTACCTTGAGCTGAGAAATTCATTTCCGCGATCGGTTTGCCCGTAGGTCGATTCCCCGCCCTAGGTACAACCGATTTATGCGTCAAATTTGAGCGAAATTTTTTTCGACGCCGAAAATCGAGATGGGTGTCTAATTCGACTAATTTTGCGACGCTGAATTCAAATTTCTGGTCAGTTTTG
>FIZV01074669.1:0-15830 GCA_900050545.1 Trionymus perrisii
CGCAAAATTCCTACGCCATAATAAAAAAATCCGAAGGTTTTATCAAAAAAAAAAAAAATAAAAAAAAAATAGTTTTCATGAAATTTTTGTTCCAAAAAAATTTAGAGATTTTTTGTTAAAAATTTTAGAAATATGTATGTTTATTCGAAGAAATTGAGTTTTTTTTAATAAGATAAATTTTTTATAAGTAGGTACGTAGACGTACCAAAAAAAAAATCAAGATTCATTTTGTACTAAAATAATGAGATTTTTACATTCGTAATTACCATAATTTTTTTTTTTTAAATCCTTCGAAATAAAGTTGAGAATTTTGTTTAATCTAAAAAAATTTAATGAATTTTGATAATAATTGATAAAATTCAACTTTACTCCAAGAAAATTGAGAAATTTTGGCTTTTTCTTTCTTAAAAAAATTGAGATTCTAATCGAGCAGAAAACTTAAAATTATTCAATTTTTTAGGGACACAAAATTTCTCGACGAACCTAGATAAATATTTCTCAGATTTTTAGAGAAAAATATGTCTTATTTTTTGAAGGAGAATCTTAAATAGAGGTACCTACTTTTTATTATTTTTTTTTATTCAAGGTAAAAGTATTAGCCTAGTATATGCTTTTACGATGATCAAACTGGTGAAAAACATAACGAAATTCCGTCAGGAAAGACTTTTGGGTACCTATTTTTATTTTTTAGGAATAAAAAATTCTTTGAATTCTTACGAAACAAATTCAAATTTTTTGGAGGTTGAATACCTATCTGTACTCTTTAATTTTTTTGAATTCAGCATAAGAACCTCAACTTTTCGAAATTAGAAAAAAAATCATTAAAAATCTCTCAATTTACATCAGGAAATTTTTTTTGTTTTCTGAAGAAAAAATTTTCTAAATGCAATTTCAATCATTTTTTTTTTCAATTTTTGCAGAGAAAAATCTAATTTTTTGGGGCAAACAAATTTTAAAATTTTTTTATGGAAGAAAAAGATTTCATATCTTTTTGGACAAAAAAATTTCTAAATTTTCAGAGATAAAATTCTTTCAACTTTTTTGGGAGTAGGTATGGTATAGGTAACAAATTCTTTTATTTTTTGGAAGTAAAAAAATTTTATTTTTGAAGAGGAATTCTTTCATTTTTTTTTTTTTACTGAAAAACATTCTCAATTCTATTTCTTTAAAAAAATATCTTAGAGTAAAAACATTTTTGAAGTTTTTGGAAAAAAAAAATCATTCAATGTTTTTCGAGTAATTCATTTTTTTGAACAAAAATTTTCCAATTTATATCAGAAACAGAAAAAAATATTTCGATTTTTGAAGAGGAAATTTTCTTAATGCTTCTTTAATGATTTTTTTTTTCAATTTTTGCCGAGAAAAAGTAAAAACCTTTAAAAAATTTTATGGAAGTAAAAGCTTTCTCATTTTTTTAGAATAAAAAACTTTCTCAATTTTTTTTTACAAAAAAAATTCTCATTCTGAAAGTTAAAATATTTTATTATTATTTATTTTTCAAGAGGAAATACTTCAATTTTATTAATAAAAGAAATTGTTCAAAAAAAAAAAATCAATCAATTTAGAGTAACAATATTTTTGTAGTTTTTGGGAAAAAAATCTTTCAATGTTTTTTGAGCGATAAATTTTTTTGAAATAAAACAAAATTCTGTATATAGTATTTTTTCTTTTTTTTTTGATAGGAAAAAATTTCTCAATTTTTTATTCTGAAAAAATCCTTTAGTTATTTTGTAGAAAAATATCTTACCATGCTTTGGAAGTAATAAGTACCTAATTTTTTTTAGAATAAAAATTTTCTCATTTATTTGAAAAAAAAATCTCAATTAAACATTAATTTTTTCTTAAACTTCTGGTAAAAAAATTTCAATTTTTGAAGAAAAACACCTTTCAACGTTCCCAGACAACGGGGTAATTTTTTTTTTCAAGTAAAAAATTTCAACATTTTTTTTTCGAATAAAAAATTTCTTATTTACGCCACCAGCCTCAGTCGCTGTACAAGTACATCGCGTTAAAAAAAAAATCTTATATAAATATTCGTGTTGGAGTGAAAATATTTTTACAATTTTTGGAAAAAGTTTTTCAATTTTTTTGGGAATAACAGTTTTTTAATTTTTTTTCGAATAAAGACTAAAAAGCTTTATCAATTTTTTTGAAATGAGAATTTTTCTCATTTTCTTGGTAAAAAATTTCTCAATTGTCTGGTAAAATTTTTTTTCAATTTTCTTGGACGAAAATAATTATTCCAGTAGTTATTCAACATTGAAAAAATTTTTAACGCGCTACTTCTTCGGACTTAGGAATTGGGATTAAATTAAGCTACACTCTATAATTTCTACAACACCTCCAAGTTGCCAGTCCTACTCCCTAAAATGGTAAAATCGCTGCCTAAAAAAAGTACCTCTCTAAAATTTTGGGCCCACGTTCCCGTGTAATTTTCAAATTTTCTAAATCCGACCCTGACTGGTCTTATGAAACGCTAGTCTCAAATTTTTATTTAACATGAATTGTCCTTTTGTCGCCTTCATCCATGTAATTTCAATTTCAAAGCAAGTAAAATTTACCTACACATATCTTACAACTTGACAAGTGAGATGAATCTTTCATTAATTAATTATAATCATTGATTATGATTGTACGTAATCTTTTATCAGTACTAACCGGTTGCCTAATGCGTAGCCTCTAGACTAGGTGCCGGTGGCGCTCCCCGCTTCTGCTTTTGTTGTCTCGTAGTGGTCTCGTACTGTAACTGTCGCCTACTGTCGGTTTGAATTCTGAAGTCTTGGTCTGGTTTATCACGTGAAAATTTTGATATGAGGTTCTTATTCCAAGTTGGATTGAATTTGTCATCATAATTATTAATTTGTGTCATTCGTCATCAAATCGGTCTGGGAAAAATCTGAAATAATAAGTAATAATACACGTATTAGTTACTAAAGGTAAGATAATATAAATTCATACTTAAAGCTAGTGATGTGATGAAATATACATTTTTGTTCTTGTCTATGTAGCTCGGTCAACTTTCTTACTGGAATTTATATTTTCATCGATATGTCAAACTCTAAAGAACTTGAACTTAACAACCTACCCGATGAACTTGAAGATATCATTCATCCTGAAATCCGATGGTACAGTAAATTTAAAACCATCAAACGCAAATTCGTCTGGACAATCTTGGACTATAAATCGGTATTTAAAATTGACCAAGAGACAACTACAATTGAATCACCGCAATTTTCAGCTACAAAGGGTACTTGCAAATGGTTCTTCAAGATGTACCTCAGCAATAGCTCAATAAGTGTATACCTTCAAACAGACACTGTTCCAACACTAAAAGGTTTAAAAGGTATTGAGTGTAAATGCGTGTTAATCAATTCAGAAAATCAAGATTCATTATATTCTATACAAAACAAGCACTTATTCAAAGATGAAAACCGTTACTATTATATTGGCAAAATTGTTGAGTTAAGTGATTTACTCAAAAATGAAGACAAATTATTGCCGCAGAATAAATTAACGATTAATTGCGAAGTTACTTTTTACAAGCAAGAGCATGCAATGGATGATTGTCAAAAGAACAGTGTCATTCCGTTGGAGATGAAGGAAACCAGTCTCGAAGATTTTGAAAAACTGTTCATTAACGGAGAATACAGCGATATTACGATACACGTCAACGGTAAAGAATATCCAGCGCATAAAAGTATCCTTGCTGGACGTAGTCGAGTCTTCGCTGCCATGTTAA
Organism: Trionymus perrisii; assembly: GCA_900050545.1. Taxonomy (NCBI): domain Eukaryota; kingdom Metazoa; phylum Arthropoda; class Insecta; order Hemiptera; family Pseudococcidae; genus Trionymus; species Trionymus perrisii. The sequence continues at coordinate 3,740 of FIZV01074669.1, forward strand.
AGCACGACATGAAAGAAAACCAAATGAACCGTATTGATGTTAACGATATCGAAGATGAAAACGTGTTCGTAGAAGCACTACGATTCATTTATACCGGAAAAGCTCAAAATTTGGAAACAATGGCCTTCGAATTGTTACCAGTTGCCGACAGATATGATTTGGAAAAATTGAAAACCCTGTGTGGAAACGCGTTGTCTAAAAAGTTGTCAGTAGGAACTGTGGTGAAAATTTTAGTACTAGCTGATATGCACAGTGTGGAAAATTTGAAGAAGCAAGCTATTAATTACATGAGAGCGCACTCAGTCGATGTTATAAGTGAAGTTGATTCGGGAGCTTGGAATGATCTCATGGCACGACCACTTTTGATGAAAGAGGTATTTTTAGCGTGTTTGAAGTAATATAGTTCATCTTGTGTGATTTGAAAAATTAATTTAAAATGTGATTTCTAGATTTACCAGTTATTTTGTATTATCCTTATTTTAATATTTGTATCACGAAAATATACTTAATCAATATTCGTATTTAATTCGTCGATCACACTGGCGATTCTGAGAGCAAAATATAGGCAAGTCAGAAAATAGATACCTACATTACAGTGTCACTTTTTCAAATGGAGAGAGTGGTGCTTTATGGAATGAATTGAAAATGCAATTTTTTGTAGAACTGTGCCATTTTTTTAAAAGTTCGAGGAAAGAGTAATATTTTTCACATTTTAAAAAATTATTGAATTGCCTAAATTGCAAAATTGTCAAAAATTATCAAATCAACAATCATTACTTCTTCAAGAAGTATTACATTTTCCAAAATTAGCAAATTTTCTAAAATTGACAATTCTTTCAAAATTATCAAATTTTCTAAAATTGGCAAATTTTCCAAAATCGACAAATTTTCCAAAACTGACAAATTCAAAATTTATTATCACTTCATAAAAATCTCATTTCTTTGAACATTTGGAGGGAAGCCGGACTTCCATGACTTCTCTAACAAATACTACACTGCTCAAAAAATTCAGCTGCATTTGGAAGTAAAATCTATACATAAAATTGTGAAGACTCAATCGTATACTTTTTTTACTTACCTATTCAAATTAGATATTTTCTCTCAGTAGTCTGTTTTATCAGATGATAATGAATTAATGAAGGTGTTTCGCAGTTCTGAATATTTTCTTCGCTCTTGCCCCTCGACGTACAACGTTTCGCAGCTCAGCCTCGCAAGTTACATCGAAAGGTAAGAAAATCTAAAATCTAAATTGGGTTAAAATTTTTAGACAGTTATAATTTTCAAGTAAATTAAAAACAATAATCATGTTTTTATAATAACCATTAAGTATTATGCTTAATGCTCCAGTTGAATTGGAAATAAAAATATAATCAATCTTCTTGGTTCCACCACATGCAGACATCTGTCAAAACACGTCAGCAATCTGAAAATTTCGAAGAAACAATAACAAACAGCTACACTGGTTGAGTCACAGTAGTGTTGTAGAATCTCGACCGAGTTCAACCTGGTCCGCTGTGTCTTTATTTTTATCTCGTTTTATCTAATCAGGAAATCGCCAAATTCTCGCTGTCATCCGCATTACAATAAAGTTGAGAAAATTACACTATTGAGAATACGACGTAGGTACGTCCAATAATTTCTTACCCTTTGTCTATTTTTTCCATTTTGTACAGTCACCCAGTAATCTCGCGGTTTCGGTAGATAGTTGTTCCTTTACCATTTTCAAGTTATATTTTTATGATAAAACTACTCTTTTATTCGCCAGCTCTTCTGACATCGTGGTTGTTCAGGCTTCTGAGGTTTTCGTTTGTTAACTACATATTATAGTTCAGCTTTCTTATTCTTCGGCTGTACCTCCTGTCGTCTTTGTTATCTGAAAAAAGAAGAAAAACACTTCGTGATTTGCGTAAGTATCAAGTACAGACTGCACACGCGTCTAATCCAGTATATTTTCTAATTTGTGTGTATCTCAGAATTTTCACTGTAAAACTCTAATCTTACGAATATTAGTAAAAGTCCAACTTTCAACCTAATATTATTTTCGTTCAAATGCAGTTTGATTCGACTATTTCATTTCATTCCAAAATTTCAATATATTTTCGTGTTTCAGGGTTCAGTGATTTGGCATTTTCGTTATCTAATTACATCTTCGATCTGACATGGCTGAAAAGATAAAATCAGTCCCAATAACTGATGATATGTGCTTAACCAAAGTGAATTTCAGAAAATGCACATATTTATGGGTTATTGAGAATTACATATCAGTTCACGACGAACGTCGTGCATACCTGCACTCCTTACCATTTTCGGCTGACGACGATGAATTCAAATGGCGATTGCGTCTTGATCCGAACTATGAGGAGAACATTTGGATTTCATTATTGTTGGGACCAGCTGAAGCACCTGCTACTTGGTCCAAATCCAAACAACGTCCAATTACGGGAGAGGTGAAATTTTCCATAATGAATTCTGAATACATAAAGACCTGCACACAAAATAAAAAGTTCACTCTAAGCTGCGCTGCAGAAGAACCCCGTTATACCGGATTTGAGAATTTCGTTACCAAAAACACGTTGCTAAATGAAGATAACGAGTTGTTACCCAACGATAGATTAACAATATATTGCGAGTTGTCTTACATTAAAGCAACAGATATCGTAACTATTTCTGCAAAGCCATTTTCAAAGTCGAATGCAGAACTTGAGCCCGATTACTTGGATGGTATCGAAAGTTTATTCATGAATGAAGAGTTCAGTGACGTTACATTAATTGTCGAAGGAAAGAAATACCCTGCCCATAAAAGCATTCTCGTCGGTCGTAGTCCGGTTTTCAGAGCTGCATTCACACACGATATGGAAGAAAAACAAACGAATTCTATCGAAATACAAGATATCAACGTAGCAGCGTTTAAGGAGATGTTACGTTATATTTATACGGGGAAAGTTGAAAATATGAAGGGATTAGCGCCGGAGTTATTAGCAGCAGCTGATAAGTATGATCTCAAAAACTTGAAAATCATGTGCGAAAAAGAACTTTATGAAAAACTGTCTTTGGAAACTGTCGTAAATACGTTAATGTTGGCCGATATCTATCATGCCAAGAATTTGAAAAAGCAGGCTCTTCTGTTTATAAAAATACATTCGTGCAGTTCGGATGTTCTGGATGAAGAGAATAGGAAACATTTAACAGGGTATCCTCATCTTCTGTTGGAAATAATCGATACTCTGGGTAAAAAATCTAATTCCCGTAAGAATAAGTAGGAAGAAATATAATGTAGATTTACAAGCTGTTCTGCATTAGGTTGATATAGAAAATAGATATCGCAGTTAATGTTATTTTTATTGCCTACGTAGTAGGTATTATTGCTTAAATTATGTATTATGATTAGGATTAGGAAATGTGGAGGAATAAAGTCGAAAGAAATTATCGATCTTTTTGAAAGTTGAAAACTGAAATCCGAAATATATAAATTGTAATGTTAATTTCATTGTACTTAACTATGTACTTTTTTTTGAATTAAAAACCATTTTTTACAAACAATGTTAGAATATAATTATTGTAACATGATTAACACGAAACTTCACGAAACCAGTGGGTTCTGAATCTAATCGTTCAACGGTTGAATAATAAAAAATTGCAGGTTAAACATGAAGTACCTAGTACCTAATATGATACGTACATTTTTTTCCATTACCTACACGGCAAAGTGCAGAATAGTGATACTCATTGGCGTTCGAGGTGTTGCCGATAGCGAACTAGAAGCACCTTCTTTTAATATTTCAAGAAAAATGTTTCGTTTTTCCAATAACGAAGTACTTAAACTTATACAACTGAGTTCTCTTGTTTGTCCTACCTATAGTTGCATAATGCTTTTAGCACTAGTCATTAGCCTTATTTACTTTGGCTTTACTTACTTGAAGTCTGCTTTGAGGCCTTCAAAGTTCAACCACAAAATTTCAATTCTAACCAAATAAAATGTCGGAGATGAATCGTATTTATAACTCAACACAAAGATCCAAAGGGATTTCGATTTCCGTTAACATAATTATAGTAGCGGATTAGCGCCAACACAACAAATACAAAACCTAGGTAAGAGGAATAAAAATTTAAAAAATCTAACTTCCTTACCCCACCACCTTGTATTACCATTGCTACCCCAAAACGCGCCTCCTGATTGGTCAATGGGTGTTGTACGTAGACGTACGTACTACGTAGTACGTAATTACGTATGGTATAGCTTTACCAGCCAGAATTCCTCATCCTCTTCCAGTTTGGCAGTTTCTTCTCTTCTTCGCGTACGCTTCATCTTCGGTTTCTGCTGGTGATAAAGGATCTTTTAAAGGACGTATTTATCAAATTATCATCATTTATCTGCAAGTATCTACTCGTGGTTCTTTTGATGGGCCAGAGCCCTTGTTTCAGTTGATTTTTTCCTTTTTGAAAGTGAGTATAACGGACAATAAAATTATAGTATATTTTTTGACTATATTGCTATTTTATAACGTATATGTGTGTACTTACTACTTACATATTATACGTATTGAAAGTATCTCACATTATTAGGCAATAGTAGACTTTTAGTCTAATATTATTTAGTATATCAGTATAACGTAGTTCAACATGACGAATTCATTTCGTTTAGTTTCAAGGTTTCAATATTTCTATGTTCCAGAGTATACAGTTGATTTATTGCTTTCGTTGTCTTTTTACGACTTCGAAATTCGACATGGCTAATCAAAATAAACCCGTTCCTATTTCCGATGACATGTGCTTCACCAAAACGAACTTCAGAAAATGCTCGTATTTATGGGTAATCGACAATTTTAATTCAGTCCACGATAAACGAAAGAAAACCTTAATTTCGTTACCATTTTCGGCCAATGACGACGAGTTTAAATGGCAATTGCGCCTTGACCCATCCAACAGCTCCTGGATTTCGTTACAGTTGTATCCTGACAGTTCATTTAATGATTTTACCGAACACAGTCCAATTACCGGCGAGGTGAAATTCTCTGTAATAAGCTCGGAAAACGTGGAGACCTGTACGCAGAATAAAGAGTTTTGTCTGAGCCATCCATCAGGAGAACTTTTTACAGGATTTTCGAGTTTCGTTACGAAAACTACTTTGAATAATGAAGATGGCGCGTTGTTACCGAACGATAGACTGACAATATTTTGCGAAATATCTTACATTAAAGGCACAGATGTCGTGAATATTTCCGCTAAACCGTATTCAAATGGCGAAAAAAGCGATCCCGAGTGCTTGGAAGGTATTGAAGCACTTTTGATGAACGAAGAATTCAGCGACGTTACGTTAATTGTTGAAGGAAAAAAGTATCCGGCTCACAAAAGTATTCTCGTCGCTCGTAGTCCTGTATTCAGAGCTGCTTTTACTCACGACATGGAGGAGAAGAATACCAACTCTATCGACATCAAAGATATCAAGATTCCAGCATTCGAAGAAATGCTTCGATACATCTACGCCGGTACAGTTCGAAATTTACAAAGATTGGCGCCCGAGTTATTAGCTGCTGCCGATAAATACGATATCAAAAACTTGAAAGTGATGTGCGAAAAAGAACTTTATGAAAAACTGTCGTCAGAGACAGTGGTGAGTACTTTGATGTTGGCCGATCTTTACCACGCCGAGGAATTGAAAAAGCAAGCTCTTCTGTTTATAAAAGTACATTCGTACAATTCGAATATTTTGGATGCGAAAGAACGCGAATCTCTAATTAAATCGTGTCCGCATCTCCTTTTAGAAATACTCGATACGTTGGGTAAATGAAAGCGCAGTCCGTCGTTGAGTACATGTAGGTTTAAGAGATTACCTATTCTTAAATTACGTAGGTATCTACATATAACTGTTCTTTTTATTTTTATCGTATGGATTAATATTGTTGTTTAAATGGACAAATCGCTTTGATTGATTGAAAGTTACGAACTTGAATAATAATATGTATTCTTCAGTTGAAATATTAATTTTATTGCATCATCATTGTGATTATGAACCCAATAGGATTAAAAACATACCCAACTATGTATTATCTTGCATAGGTAATTATACTTTTTGTAACGTTGAGTTTATAGATTTTTAATAGTTGGTACTGGTAGGCTTACCTACCTATCAATTTTGAATTTTTACTTGGAATATTTCTTTTAAATTTGATCAAACTGAGTTTGATCAAATTTAACTGATCATGTAAACACCTAAGTATCATTCAAGCCTGGCTTGACGTTGGCTTGGCAGGTAATTAGTTTGGCTTGAAGATTTTCTGGCGATACCAGAAAATTTCTCGAATGTTTGTGCAAACTGCAGTTTGTGCAAACTTATTTGATCGTGTAAACGAGCACACTTGCAACTGAGCATGCGCGATTTTTATTTGGCAATTGGCATGAACAAATGTCAATACATTTCCATCAACGTGTAAACGCATTGACAGTTGGTCAAGCCAAAAAATGTCCAGTTTGATCAAACTCAGTTTGCGCAAATTTAACTGTCGTGTAAACCCAGCTTTACAGTTCTGAACTATTCTCACTTACTAGTTACTACGCAGTAAGTCACGCAAATACGCACTGCATTTTTTGTACATTACATTGTACGTTTGTTGTACGTTTGATTTAATGTGCGTTTGTTTGATTGATTATAATTAAAAAAGAAACCTAAAATTCCACTTTCAGTCCTTTCAATTCACCATCTCTTCTGACATATTGAAACATAGTTTTTCCGAGTTTTTCGTTTTTGTTACTTTGTCAACTATTATAGTTCATTTTTCCCATTCTTCGACAGCTGTACCTCTTATCGTCTTTCTTATCTGAAGAAAGTAGAAGGAACGCGAATATTATACTAACTTCGTAATTTGCGTAAGTACAGACTGTACACGTTCAGTAATCATCCAGTATATTTCAAAATTTGTGTATACCTCAGAATTTTGATAGTAGGTAGGTAGTACTAGTTCTAATCATACTAATTATTAGTATAAGTTCATCTTTTGAGCTAATATTAGGTATTTTTGTCGGAAGTCTGAATGTAATTTAATTTGAAGAATTTATTTCACTATCACTTCATTCCAAAGTTTCAATGATTATATTTTCGTGTTTCAGGGTTCAGTGATTTGGGGCTTAAATTAAGTTCTTCGATCTGACATGGCTGAAAACAAAACACGAGTTCCAATTACGGACGATATGTGCGTAACCGATGTGAAGTTTAGGAAATGCACGTACCTTTGGGTCATCAATCACTTTAAATCCGTGCACGTTAAACGAAAACGAACACTTGTATCGAAACCATTTTCGGCTAGTGACGATGAATTCAAATGGCTATTGCACCTTATCTTTTCATCCAACAGCTATGGTCATCAAACGATTTCATTACAGTTGAATCCTGATCATACATCTGCTGGTGCTGACAAACACCTTCCAATTACGGGAACGTTGAAATTATCTGTAATGAACAGCGAAAACACAGAGAGCAGCATAAAAAATACAGAGTTCATCCTCTCTACGAACAAGTGCTTTATCCAAGTATCTAATTTCGTCGAAATAAGCATATTGCTAAATGAAAATAACAATTTGTTGCCGCAAGATAAACTGACGATATTTTGCGAAGTGTCGTACATTAAAGAGACCGATATAGTGAATATTTCTGCCGAACCGTTTTCAAATTCGAATGAAGAACGTGAGCCTGATTGTTTGGATGGTATCGAAAGTTTATTGATGAATGAAAAGTTCAGTGACGTTACGTTAATTGTTGGAGGCAAAAAATACCCTGCCCACAAAAGCATTCTCGTTGCTCGTAGTCCGGTTTTCAGTGCTGCTTTTGCTCACGATATGACAGAAAAACAAACGAATTCTATCGAAATACAAGGTATTAACGAAGCAACGTTCAAGGAGATGTTACGTTATATTTATACTGGAAAAGTTGAAAATATACAGGAATTCGCGCCGGAATTATTAGCAGCAGCTGAGAAGTACGATCTCAAAAACCTGAAAATCTCGTGTGAAAAAGAACTTTACGAAAAACTGTCTTTGGAAACTGTCATGAGTACGTTAATGATGGCCGATATATATCATGCTAAGAATTTGAAAAAGCAGGCCCTCCTGTTCATAAAAATACATTCGTGCAGTTCGAACGTTATAGATGAAGAACATAGAAAATCTTTAATAGGCTATCCTCATCTTCTCATGGAAATAATCGATACTTTGGGTAAATGAACGCACACTTCGACGTCAAGTGCTGAAATGTAGGTTTAAGAGATTCTTAATTACGTATCTATATTAAGTTCTTTTTATTTTTATCGTATCTCGTATGGATTATTATTTTTGTTTAAATGAGCAAATCACTTTGGTTAATTGAAATTTACGAACTTGAATAATAATACTCTTCAGTTGAAATACCAATTTTATTGTATCATCATCGTGATTATGAACCCAATAGGATTAAAAACATACCCAACTTATGTATTCTTGCATAGGTAATTATAATTTTTGTATCGTTAAATAATTATAATACTATAGATGTAGTTGATAGGCTTACCTACCTATCAATTTTGAATTTTTACTTGGAATATTTCTTTTTCTATGCAGCGTTTAAAATCGAAATACATAATAATTATTATATGCAAAAGTTGAAGTGTTGTGCATTTTCTCACTTTCTTTTTTGGTTTGTTGACAATTTGACATATTACCATAAGGATAACTTTTTTACAAATTGAATAACAGTCATAAAAAAAATTTACTTTACTCAAAACCTGCTCATTGCCTTGTCTTTTCCGCTTTTGTATTCTTGTCTTTACTCAATAGGCTGAATCTACGATGGCGGTTGGATAAAATCATCAGAAATCCAAAACAAAAGTTGAAGGATTGTTGGTTTGTGTGTGCGCATTGCTTATCAAGAGATGAAGTTTTTTCAAAATTGAATTGTTCTTCATCTTCATTTAAAGGCAAATTAATTGCGCTTTCTTTTATTCGCCATCGTTAACTCTTTTAGAATTGTGATTATTCTTCATTTCTCCGTTCGTTCATTAATGATTATTTAAACATAGTTTCGTTTATTTTTTAATTACCTTTTGCCGGCTTCGTTTATTTGTAGGTACAGGTAGGTGCCTCAATCATTACAGCAGTGGAAGTATACGCTCTTGGCTCAATATAATACTTCTATTGAGTTAGTTCAAGTTGACGAGCTCATTTCGATTGGTTTCAAAGTTTCAATATTTCATGTTTCAGAGTTCAGTGATTGGTTGCTGTGGTTATCATATCAGATCTTCATCAACTAACTAATATCATGGCTGATGCTGATCAAAATGAAAATGAATCAGTTCTAATTGCAGACGATATGTGCGTAACCGATGTGGACTTCAGAAAATGCACGTACATTTGGGTCATCAATCACTTTATGTCAGTCCACAATAAACGAAAACGAATCCTTAAATCGAAACCATTTTCGGCTAGTGACGATGAATTCAAATGGCTATTGCTCCTTAACTATTCAAGCAACAACTCCAATACAATGTCATTACAATTGCATCCTGATCGTATATCTGCTGGTACTGACAAACATCTTCCAATTTTGGGAAAGTTGAGGTCATCTGTAATGAACAACGGAAATCAAGAGACAAACACAAAAAATACAGAGTTCTACCTCGGGGTGAGCCAGAGTGTTATCGAAGTTTCTAATTTCGTCGACGTAAACACACTGCTGAATCAAAATAGCGATTTGTTGCCTCAAGATAGACTGACAATATTTTGCGAAGTGTCGTACATTAAAGAGACAGATATCGTGAATATTTCTGCCGGACCGTTTTCAAATTCAAATGAAGAACGTGAGCCTGATTGCTTGGACGGTATCGAAAGTTTATTGATGAATGAAGAGTTCAGTGACGTTACGTTAATTGTCGAAGGAAAGAAGTACCCTGCCCATAAAAGCATTCTTGTCGGTCGAAGTCCGGTTTTCAGAGCTGCATTCACACACGATATGGAAGAAAAACAAACGAATTCTATCGAAATACAAGATATCAACGTAGCAACGTTCAAGGAGATGTTACGTTATATTTATACGGGGAAAGTTGAAAATATGAAGCGATTAGCGCCGGAGTTATTAGCAGCAGCTGATAAATATGATCTCAAAAACTTGAAAATCATGTGCGAAAAAGAACTTTACTCGACGCTATATTCTGGAACCGCCGTAAGTACGTTGATATTGGCTGATTTGCATCATGCTGAGAATTTGAAAAAGCAGGCCCTCCTGTTCATGAAAATACATTCGTACACTTTGAATGAAGAAGAAAAGAACTCTTTACTCGAGTCGTATCCTCACCTTCTTTTGGAAATAATCAATATATTTAGTAAACCCAATCGAATGTGAAATTGCTCTGAAGTCTGTGTTCAAAAATAATCAACGATTGAAGTGTCGAGATTTCAATTTACATTTTATAGAATTGAAAGCATTTGTGTTACTCGTAATTATATTTTGTTTCGGTTTCGGTATTGGGTATTAATTTGTAAGTTTCAATCATAGGTAAAAGAGTATATTTTCTTTTGCGAACCTTTCTTCATGAAAGCGTTCAAATTCGAAAATAAAGTTACGTAGGTACCTACTTATTCTACATTTCCTCGTTTTTTATGTTTTTTTTTTCTATTAAAATATTTTTTCTCGAAGGTCGATTTTTTACAAATAAGTATAATACTTAATAGTTCATACAGGTATCTTTTCTGCATTACTCTGACGAACTGATGAGATTGCAACTTTGCATTTTTAAACCGATAACTTTATTTTGTATAATGCTGTCTCGCAAATAATTCTCAACTCATTCAAACATCACGTAACAGATGTGGCCAATAAGCGAAAAAAAAAAATCAAAATGCTGATTCCTCCAAATTCCTTGGTCTGCCTGTATAAATATATCGTATATAATGTCCTTGAAAACTTCCCAATCCCATATCTGATCTCTAATTAATTTGACATTTTGTCTTTTACATCACTTTTGCATAATGGTTTCTAACTTCAAGATCAAGACAGGATTGCCGTTGCCGACTGCGAGTACCGCGAGCGGCTAGGAGGATAATTTTGTGATGTTTATCTTTGAATGATAAGGTTACGTCGCTAACTTTTTATCAATTAGTAGTTTGAAAAATTGAGAGAAGCTAGATTCAGGAATTTCGTATCAATTTGGAAATTTTGAAGCAATTATGATGATGTTCTTGCTTCTCACGTACCTACGATAACTCGCAAAGGACGATCACTTATCTATCACAGAAATGCTTCACTTCGCCAGATGAAGGAAGCATTTCTGGTAGTGATTAGCGTTATTGGGATACAATCATAAATACAACGCCTTTAATATGGGTATTCCTTGGTCCCACCTCGAAGACATTGAAAGTTCAACTCGCCACTTAGTTTCCAAAAATTTGAAAAATATTTTGGTACCTATTACCTACCTACTTACTCCATAAAAAATTGAAAAACATTTAAATCCAAACAAATTGAGAATATTTTGTATTAAAATACAAGGATTTTTTTCTTTCGAAAAATATCATCAGTCTTTTGGGAAAAACAGAAAAAAATTACTTACTTACCTATTTCAATTTTTTTAAATAATAGAATTATTTTACAGTCAAAAACAATCAATTAAAGATTTTTATCATTTTTATTATAAAAAATTTTAATTTTAATTTTTTTTTTTCAAAACCTTGTCAACTTGTTTCACTGCCCACTAAAAAATTGAGAAAATTTTCAATTTCAGAAGAAATGAGAAACAGCACAACTATTTTAATTTTTTAAAAATGAGATATTTTTTTCTACAAAAATCCGGAAAATATTTTACTCCAAAACATTAGGAATTAATTTTTCCGAAAAAAAAACACTTCGTTTCACAAACAGTGAAAAATAATTCATTAAATTTTTTTTTTAATTTTTCTATTAAGTATTCAAAAAATTTTGGAAATTTTTTGGTTTTGAAAAAACGTAGAAAATTTTTTGTTACCTACAGTAATAATTAGAAAAATTTGTCAATTTCTATGCATTGATTTTTTTTTTTTTTCAAAAAAATTTTTTTGAAATTTTTTTTTTTGAAAAATACTTAGGTAGGTAAGG
>FIZV01074679.1:0-11000 GCA_900050545.1 Trionymus perrisii
AGTACGAAACTAGGTACCTAGTTTAAATGTTGGGGATTATTCAAAAACCTATGTACTTAATTAATTTGTTCTGACTCTCTTACTGTCTCCTTCTTCGTACATAATACATGCTTACGTTCATTTTTGGTAAATTATAAAGATATAAAATGTACTAAGGACGTCAGAGTAGAACAAATATGCTTTATTACAGTCGTATGCGAGGCATACGAAAAATTATACAATTATACACAATATTAACGAAGAAGGGACACGTTGAACTAAACGTTGCTAATTTGTACTAACCCGTACCACGAACGCACTAAGAATGAGGGAAACACTCTCTAGCTGCCAATTGGTAGCTAGGTGTAGTATCCGGAGCCCAGTGTTACCACCTTAGGCTCGGAGGGCCATCCCTTCCCGTCCGGACACCAGAAAACCGCGCCAACACTCTAGGTCCATGTCCACACTTCCCAATGCCTTGTTCATCTTCTCTGATCACTGAGCAGGGTCCTGTATCAATTCGTACTAGCAGTGCGAGCGGCCCCCAAAGTTTTTGGCAATGAGGCACCGAACACACCACTGAGCTACGAACCAACACCAAACTCTCAAATGCATATTTGCAACTCGGAAACAACAAGTGAGCTGAGCTCACCGTCATCGCCACAGCTGCATTGAATATTACACTCGTCCAGTTCACCTCGAATTGGAGAATCTCAAATGCATGTTCGCAACTCAGAAACAACAAGTGAGCTGAGCTCACCGTCATCGCCGCAGCTGCATTGAATAATACACTTGTACGATACACCTCCAATTCCAGATGCAGGCATTGTTCAAAGCGCAGACGCTTTCCGCCAGTGCCGACGCCGAATCCGGCGCCTTCACACGGAGGGCATCGTCCAGACGATTAATTTAGAGTTGACAAATGGCCGAAAAGTTCATCCACAAAGCCCTAAGCGTGGGAAAATCGTCTAAATTTTGATTTAATACTCAGTAGAGTATTTAAGCGCCCCTCGTATCAATTGATACGAGGTAATTAAATTTTTGTAAGAGTACACCAAAGTGCGACAAAAAATTGGGACCGCATTTGAGACTTTTGAGGGTAGCCTACAAATGTTTGTACCTCAGTCCAACGTGTTCGTAATTAACGGATTGCATATAAAAATAAAATATACATATATATAAGTGCAATTTGTAAATGCGATCTTAAAAGTAATAAAATAATTATTGATTATCAATATAAGAAAAATAAAAACAACAATTGAGTAATTTTAAACGATTGGGGTTCCGTCATGTTCGTTACTCGCAGCAAGAATTCTCTGATACTGCGCAATATTGCTGGGGTAAATGACCAGTATCCCTGATCGTGGTGTTGATACCTCCATTGAGGTACTGGATGTCGGTTGTGTCAATTGCTGTCGAAACTGTCCGGGTTGAAAGTATCTCACATCCGGAGCCGCAATTGTGACCGGACAGTTTGTAGGTGTACCTATTGGTACCCTTTCGCGTATGGCAAATCGTCATGGCGAATTTCTGCCCTTAGGTGTTGAATAGTAGCAAAAGGAAATACACCACTCAATTGAGTAGTGTTTATCATTTGCCCACATTTCGGGTGTGGACATTGAATTACCTGGTTACGTTGCTGTACGGCTCGTAATTGCACGCACTTCGCATGTACTATATGCCCACAATTGCGGCTTACCGACATCTGTACGTATTCGTTTGCCTCTGCCAACAAGATATTTTCCAAACAGGTTGGACAAGCGACCACATTCATTAATGCTGACATTCTGTAATTATTAAATAAATGCATACTTAGTTAAAAAAAATAATGTAATTGATAATGTATAGATTTTTACAATCGTAAAAATCGGAATATAACGTACGTATTAGATACGTGTTATCGTTGTCGTATAAACTGATACGAAAATGCAGTCTAAGTTGCTACAATTGTAGAAGTTGAAATAAAATGTATGTATTACGTACCTAGTATTAGTATACTCGATCATGCATTTAATAAACGTTAAATACTATTATTATAATACTCACGTGTACGTTGGTGACAAATTATCACTTAATTAGCGAAAATAATACATGCAGCAAAATACTACCGTGCGTATTGCGATGCATTAGATAAGCTGAGTACTGGAACTATGTTCATGCGTGCCGCGCACCGTCAGTGTTTTCGTTATCGCTATGTTCCAACCTTCCACTTCTTGGAACTGTGGCATCTTGCACTGTTATGTTGGTAGATACGAAATCCTAATTCGATTTCGATCGTAAGCTGGTTAGAAAATATATTAGTATTGTACTCACGTGCACTTGTACGTTGTAATCATCTATCATGATTTTTGGAGGAAAAAGAAAAATAAAATCTTGCCCCAGTACCCGATTGCGTACTATGGGTGTATTTTTGTTACCTATTGGACACATTTATCATGTATGAAGGTACACATGTCGTTGAGTAAAATAAATCCACTCGCCGTGTACATCATTGCCAATATTTTAGCAAATTATTTTTACGTAATAATTTGATCGAATTATTGTTTTTGCGAGATTACGAGTACGTCCCTCTTACATACGTTTTCTATGTAGGTATCACTTGTAGGTACACAAATGTGTACCTGTGTACAAAACACGTGTCATCGGTGTCGATAGGAAAATATTGATACCTACGTACAATTGTACGTTGCGTTATTTTAATTCTCTCAATTAAGAGAATTTTCTACAAATCGTATTTATATTTCACGTATAATTGTCGATTGACAATCTACGTGTATTCGTACACCTTGGCGATACATATTCGTTCGTCGTCATCGATGAACTTGAGCATAGCCACTGCTAGCGGTAGTTTCTTCTTTCGTATTGACAATCGCACTTCGCCGTCTTGATTATTTTCGCTTGATGTAGTCAGAGTAAGGGGTTGGTTGATTTTTCTCGGCCTTCCTCTTCTCTTCTGTAAGTGTGTAGTTGCCTGATTTTTTATCTCGTCATATCGAACGTTGTTGGCGGCTGCCTTTTTGATGTTTTGTTCGAGCGTATCGAGCTCGGTAGCATCTTTCGAATTTCTTAGGCGTTTTTGCAAAGTTGCAAATTTTTTCAGGCGTGTAGTTCGTGCTGAATCACTTGCAATTGCAAGGTTCGCGTCGTTTGTTGCATTATTTTCTTCTTTCGCCTGTTCACGCCTTTTTCGGCGTTCGGTACGGAGATCATCGGCAATTTGTTTTGCCAATTGGTCAGTAGCTACCTTTGTAGCTTTTTTCGTTGTTGATACGAGTTCGATGTCAGGATCATTGTCGTGTGACGTGAGATAATCTTTGATTTTACTTTTGATGTCTCTATGGTTAAGTTTGGATTTTAGGCAACTATCGTTGCGCAAATCTTTTAGTTGTTGATTTGTTAAAAATAGAGTCAATTGTCGAATTTTGACTACTTTTTCGTCTGTATATTTTCAGTCGAGACTACTAAATAGCAGTTATGGGTGACTTTTTTCTTGATTAAGTAGGGGCCGTACCTAGTGATGTTAGTGTGCGCGCATTTTCATTTGCGTGCGCGCAGACTGTGCTAATGCGCGCATATGCTGAGCATATGCTCGCATTTTTGATTTTTTCAAAAAATAATGCGGAACTTTGGAAATAATGGAAATATATTTTTAAAAAAACTTAAAATTACGTTTCAATCAAAATACAATTTTAAACAACAAATTCAACTAAATCGTCTTCATCTTCATCAGAATCTTCACCTTCATATTCACTTTCATCTTCATCGTGATAGAAAATATTTTCATCAGTGTCTGTGTCTGATTCTGATGGAGTTTCATCACTTTCATCACCATCACGTTCTATATTTCTAGCTGCGACAGCCGTAGTAGCCATACTGGTACTGGTACTCGCCGTCGCCATAGCGCGATTACCTTCACCGGCTACACCTGAAATCAAAAAGATTGAACATAAAATAAAAAAATGATTCAGATTTGTCAATTCTTTCCTAACAAAAAATCAAGCATCATAAGCATAGCAAGCATAGCTTAGGCGAACCAATTCAGATGAAATGGCGACTATCTACAAGCTACAACTCTACAAGCTATATTCTACAACTACACAAAAAGTTTATATTTTACTTTTATGTATTATAAGCTTTTAAGCAATAAGCATACTACAAAATACAAGCAAAGCAATTGAATTTTTCAAGGACAAAATTTGGGGTAACTTGAATGTTCTAAATCTGTAAGGCTGTAACCAATCGTTTCACCTTCAATACAATTACCATCTTCTTCATTACTTTTTCCAGTCTGTTTCTGTTCCGGTTTCTTCTTTTTCGGTTTATGTAAAAGGGTCCAATTATGACTAATGTATGTTACCTTTTAAGCAATAAAAAAGCAACATTTTTCGAAATCAGAAATACTACCTCCAGAGTCCAGACGAGCGACATTTGATAGATAAATTTTTGATACTATGCGTATTCTAAAAATAATCTGCCTGTTTGCTACCAAGTACCTACATGTAGTATCTAACTACCACTATCCACTACACTAAATATCTAATCAATCATTTTGCTACTAGACATTAATTAAAACTTTAAAAGTTCGTGATTTCATCATTTGGTACCTAGTTAAGTATATACCTAAGCTGTACAATTACATAACATCATAGGTCACAATAGGTGAGGTGAGGTGATAATAATTGTATGTTAACTTCCAAATTAATTCTTTGGAATATTACCTTTGCCTATCTAATTACCTATCCAAAAATTATTTATTCGAGGAGTTTACTTTTCAGTTTTCACCAAATGTACCAGCACGGCTTTATCCATCACTTCATCTGTTTATCATGATTATGATGTTGGTGATGGTGATGGTAATGAACATTAATTTTTTTATAACTGTTTGATTTGCATACTTTTGTCGAATTAACCTTATATATTTTTATTTCTATCGTCAATATTTCATTTACCGTATTCATCGATAAAACAAAACTGGAATCTCTTATCACAATGGATATCAGTGTTAAAAATATTGTAAAAGTGATGTTCAAGTATACCAACAATTAGTTATCTTGTAACAACTTCTACAACTCAGTAAGGAGATTTTGATCCTAGGAAGCAAAGTAAAGATTATCAAATTCAAACCTCGCCTGCTAAAAATCGCGCTCAGGTGAAAAAAAAAATAAAGCAAAAGCCCAGGAAAGCTTGGCCGCCAATTTCCAATTGTATTGAAAGAAGCGAGAAAAAAATCTTGGTCGTGTACTGTCACAGCTAACAGCACGTTAAATATATTAATTAGATCGGTCGTGTATTGCACGTTAAACTTTGGTCGTGTATCGCACGCTAAACTTTGGTTGTGTATCTCACGTTAAACTTTGGCCGTGTATTGCACGTTAAACTGATTATATTCTTTGTTGGTCAACCATTTGACATTTTTAATCATAGCCAATTAGTAATAAATAATCATAATTATTTATTATTACTGTTATGTATTTTTCTTTAAATAAAGAATACAATTTTGTTGTTTTAAAAATCATTACCGAAAACAAAAATGTTGTGCGATGCTGAGAAACAGGAAGTGCTGACTGATTATATAAGTGGCGATATAATCAACAAGTTTTTTGAATTATTGCATTCGAAGAAATATGCCACACAACATTGCAATGTATATTTAATGGGTATATGGGATGCGATTCCCATAATTGACAAAAGAAAATTATATTTACAAGTGTTGCCAGATACACCCGAATATGATCATACGATTTGAGAATATGTCATCAATCATTGGATATTATTTAAATATATGAAAAATGGGAAGGTAAATGTGTATGATAGTTTAAATAGGAAAATGGTAACCACTTATCAAGAATTATTCTTAAAAAAAGCTTTGTGTATAGAAAATATTGATTTCAACTTTCAGGATGTACAGCAACAACCAAATGGAAAAGATTGTGGTGTGTTTTTGATAGCTTTACCTGTGAGTTTATTATTAGGTGAAGATGTCAATGATATACTGTATTTAGTAGAAGACATATGAGACCCCATTTATTATTTCTAATGATGAATAGCATGATTTTTGATAAAAACTGAATATAACATTTAATTAATTACGATTTTTATTATATACGAACATCCTCTGCCATATTATATATTCAAAAGAAAATTTTTTTTCTTTTCATCATAATACACGAGAGCACAGGGCAAAATCTAGACATCAAGAAAGTAACTACTAACTAAGGATATCTACTCAAACAAATATAACAATACCCGAAACTTAACAATTTTACCCTTTAAAACAATATGCAGGTCTAACTTAAATTTCAATATTGCATCAACTAATGATATTGCAGATGTATCAAATTTCAACTTGACATTTAAGGAGACCAGTGTAGAAAGATGTGGAATGCATGAAAATAGATATATGGAAGGAACTGAAGGGAATGGGTTTAATAAACATTATCCTACTATTTATGACAAAGGAATTACTGAAAATATTTATTATACAAACTGTCATGAAAACGATTCAAATTTGGAACGTTATATTACTGTTGTAGAGGAAACGGTTGATATTGAAATAAATGAAGTATTTTTCAACACCCAACAGTATGAAATTCAACATAAAATTGATTTAATAGAAATAGAACATGCATACTCTAAAAAAAGAAAAATTGCAGTTAACCCCATTACACCAAAAACTTCAACAACACGTAGAAAAAAAAAACAATAAAACAGTACATAAAAATGGAGAAGGTAATATTTGTTCAACTTTTGAAAAAGATAGTAGTCCAATTGGTGGAATTTTTTCAGATGATATGCCCGAATTCTGTTGTGGAGAATTAAAATATAAATGTATGAATTGTTCAGCATTGCATTTTGAAGGAGAATTACCTCTAGATGGAAAGTATTCCCAATGCTGTCACAAAGGGAAAGTAAAAATAGAGCTACCTAAAACTTTACCATTGATATGTGATCTGTTAACAAACACCGCCAATTCTCTCCATAAAAACTTCATGACAAATATTAGGCAATATAATAGTGCACTTTCATTTGCATCATGTGGAGCTCAAATCGATACTGTTCCTGGTCCTGGACCATACTGTTACAAAACACATGGGCAGATTTATCATCGGACAACACATTGTCAATAGTTACCCAAAATACGCGCAATTATATTTCCTCGATAGTGAAGACGCTTTGAACGAACGCCTTAAAATAAATGCAAATAAGGCCTGTAACAAATCCCTATTGAAAGACTTAGATTTGGCTATTCGTTTAGTTAATCCTTATGCAGAAGGATATAAACTGTTGAAAACATTGCAAGAAGACGCAATTAACAAACAATTATCAAGTAACTCTACAACAATTGATGAAAACAATGTCACAATGATTATTCGTGGAGAACGAAATGTCAATTGTAAAAACAGATACAATTTGCCGAATTGTAGCGAGGTAGCAGTGATATTTCAAAATGATGATGGGATGCCACCTTTTCAAAGGGACATTCGCATATATCCTACAACCCCAGTAAATGACAATCATAATGGTTTTATTAATATTAGTGTGCTAAGTTGCAATTTGGATCCAATGTGCTATACATTGATGTTTCCATTTGGTGAACCTGGATGGGAACCTAATATGCTTAGTCAGACTATTGCAGATGAAAAAAACAAAAAAACATAACTATGCTGCAATACAAAAAGTCCAAGTTAGCCATCACTGTTGATGAAAATCCAATATTGAATTACGGAAAATTATTTCAGCAATATGTAGTAGATTCATATGTTCAAGTTGAAGCTATCAATTTAAGTTATATTCGCCATCATCAACAAGATTTTCGAATAGAAAGTTATGTAGGGTTGACAGATTACTTGCAAAAAAAAAGTGAAGGAGATAGATGTGAAATTGGAAAACAAATAATCATGCCAAGTACATTTCAAGGTTCTCCCAGGAATATGCGAGAAATGTATTTGGATGCAATGGCAATTGTTAGTGCATTTGGAAGACCAGATTTGTTTATTACTTTTACATGTAATCCAAAATGGAAGGAAATATGCGATAATTTATTATATTCTCGAACTGCTAGCGGTAGGCCTGATATAGTCAGTAGAGTTTTTTCTCTAAAACTGCAAGAATTGATTCACGACATAGTTAAAAATAAAATCTTTGGAGAAGTTATTGCATACGTATATACTATAGAGTTTCAAAAACGTGGGTTACCTCATGCGCATATGCTTTTTATATTGAAAAACAAAATACTCAGTCCCAATCATATAGATGAAATTGTTTGTGCTGAAATACCAGATCCAAGTAGGAATAAAAATTTACACGAAATTATAAAAAATAATATGATTCATGGACCATGTGGTAAAATGAAACCAGAAGCATACTGTATGGAAAATGGAAAATGTATAAAAGGTTTTCCAAAATCTTTACAAAATGATACCTCAATGGATTGTGGAGGTTATCCACTATATCGGCGATCAGTAGGTATGACAATTGAAAAGAATGGATTCACATACGATAATAAGCATGTGGTGCCATATAATAAATACCTATCTAGAAAATTTAATGCCTATATCAATGTAGAAGTTTGTACTACTGTGAAAAGTGTAAAATATATTTTCAAGTATATATATAAAGGATACGATTGTGCATCTATACAAATAGTGCATAATGGAAATAAATTATTGATGTATGATGAAATTCAATCCTATTTAGATTGTCGTTATATAAGCTCTTGTGAAGCATCGTGGAAATTATTTGAAATGAAAATGCATGATAAATCACAGTGTTTTTCGCTTACAAGTTCATTTACCTGATGAACACAATGTCGTTTATAAAGAAGGAAATGAAGAAACAGCGATAAACTGTAATAAAAGTACAAGTACATTATTAGCATGGCTTAAATTGAATCAAAGTGATATAAACAGTCGAAAGCTAAAATATGTAGATATACCTCATCATTTTGTATTTAATAAAAATGCTGGAACGTGGACACCTAGAAAGACATGTATAATGTAAATGTTAAAAACGTGGAATTATTTTATTTAAGTTTGTTACTTTTACATTGTACAGGTGTAACAAATTATGAAGATATTAAAACTGTAAATGGTACATGTTATTCTCCTTTTGAAGCAGCCGCATTAGGAAAAGGTTTAATTTGTAACAATGATGGTTACATTCAAACATTAGAAGAATTAAGTGTTTTTGAAATGCCTGAGCAAATGAGGAATGTCTTTGTTTATATATGTATTTTTTTGTATTAATAGTAATGCTGGCATACTTTAGAGTAAATTTTGTGATGCATTATCAGAAGATCTCCAAAAAAAATACGACTATGAGACAGCCATACAAAAATGTTTGCAAAGTATTGATGAAACATTGAGATTGCATAATACTACATATGAACAAATGCATTTACCTATAGACAGAGCACTTTTAAATACTTTGATTGAAGCGGAAAACATGATTGAATTTGCAAATAAGTTGATAAACAAGCATTAAATATAAAAATAAGTTCTTTAAATGAAAAACAATTGGAGATTTTCAACATATTCAAAGAAGCATACAAAAATAGAAATACTTTTCCGTATTCGCAGTTATGTACCGGTTATTGATGGACCTGGAGGATGTGGAAAAACATATTTATATAACACAATTGATGGATATGTGAAAAGCGAAGGTGGAACTTTACTTTCTTTTGCAACAACTGGTATTGCCTCACTTTTATTAAATAATGGAGGTACTGTTCATAGTGGCTTCAAATTACCTATACCAATATTGGAAAATTCTGCATCATTTATAAAGTTAGGAATTAAAGAAGCTGAAAATTGAGAAAATGTGACGTGATTATTATTGATGAGTGTTCCATGATGGATAAACACATGTTGGAATGTATTGATCGCTTATTAAGGTTTATTATGCAAAATGATCGGAGATTTGGTGAAAAAATTATTATTCTAGGAGGTGATTTTCGACAAACCTTACCTGTAATACCTAGAGCAAGTCCTACAATTCTAATTGAACATTGCTTGAAAAGTAGTCGTTTGTGGAGGCATTTCAAACATCTAACCTTAACTGAAAATATGAGATGCTTGAATAACAATTCATTTAATAAATGGTTCTTAAATATCGGTGATGTTAGTATTAATGATGAAAATGATACGGTAAAAATAGACTCAAAATACATTTCACATGATTTGATTTCATATATTTATCAAAACAATTTTTTTACAGACAAGACAACAGTAACTTTTTTGACCCTAGCGTAACTATTCTACCGCTGGGCCCAATTACTGGATGTCGTTCGTCCAGAAAATCTACGATTTTCCAAAGTTCGGGCGCCAAATGAAACGATGGGTTAAGCTCAAAGGGAGCGAACGAAGATGGTCTTCTCGAGAAATAAGGTGACAGAAGTAACTTTTTAATGCGTATACTATAAAAAGAAAAATTCTATTTAAACGAAAATTCTGCAAAAATAAATATGAACATGGAGAGGAGAACTCTCGCTCCTCGAACAAAACACACACTAAACTCTATAAAACCAGATTACGGCGAGAACGCGTATAATTATAGGCTGGCGACTGCGCAGAGCCGACCAGTGTACCCACCGACCGGCGCACAAACCTCCCGCTACATTTTCTCTCTAAAACATGTAATCCCCCTCCTCCTGGCAAAAATTTAAGAAATACTTTTATTCCAAAAAATGAGATGTTTTTTTTTCAAAAAAAAAATTATTTGCAAAAAGAATAGATTTTTTACTCTAAAAGAATTGAAATCAACTTCAAAAACAAAAAGGAGTAAAAAAAAATAAAAAATTTGAAAAAAGGTTGTTTGAAAATTAAAAAAAAAAAAAATGTTTCAGGATCTCTGAGAAAGTATGTAGGTAAAAATCAAAATTATAAAAAAACTAGACACACTATGTCAAAAGAGCGGACTTCCTCGGTTTTCCTCTACGAGCGTCAGAAAGATTATAAAATTTGACCAATCACAAGCCTTCAAACTTTGAACGCATTTTTCTCGATAACGGTGAGCTTTTGAGA
>FIZV01074680.1:0-12168 GCA_900050545.1 Trionymus perrisii
TATAAAAAAAAATTTTTAATTTTTTTTTTTTTTTTTTTTTTTTTTTTTTTTTAATTTTGTTGGAGAAAAAAACTATTTTCATGATTATTCTGGAAAAGTGGCATTTAAGAAAATAATTTTCATACATTCGAAAAAATAAAAGTAGATACCGAAATGAGTTCATATTACAAAAATAGAAATTGGTAAGTCGTAAAACTGCGTATCATCTCACGTATGGTGCGAGATGTTATACAGTATTTGAAAAATCACGCAAATAAAATACGCTTTGGTAAATTCCCCGGGTACCAGTTAAGGGGCCATTATGTGACATTAGATGACACATTTATTCAACGAATCGTTCACATATCCAGATACAGTACATATCACGTAAAATCCATCCGCATGAAATAGTTCATCTGTTCGGTTTCGGTATAGACGGTACAGAGGGGAGCGGAACCGGGTCCGGGTGCGCTTTCGCGTCCGATACCGCGTCAAAAATGTGTTGGAAAAGTATTTCGTTTGCTGGTGGTTGAAAAATATGAAATTATGACCGTTTATCTTAACCATTTAATATGTGTGTCTCGGCGCTGGTATAGACGCGGAAATTCATTAACGGGCACCATATGGTAGTAGATAATTTGAAAACGAGAGAAATCCGATACAAATGTGTTCGAATAAGGAACAGGCAGGCAGATTGGGTATAGTAATTTAAAAAGCTATGTCTTTAATAGGAAGCATGATGAGTGTAATGTATAATATACGAGTACGAGTCTGCTACTCGTAGTATATAAGGGTGAAACTAAGACCATGCATGTAGATTTGCCTGTATAGACTTAAGGGATAACCCGGATATGTATTGATAACTTGAAACACAACTCGTATAAACACTCTGCGATATGGTTGTGTGAGAGTATAGGTAATATAGGCATAGGCCTAATCGAATATTTCGCCGTCACCGTCACCGTCAGCCTCAGCGTCAGCGTCATCGTGATGCTTGGGCCTATCTATATGTAGACGTTTGAAGATGTACCATTGCTAATTCGTAGGTTTACGAATGCGAGACGGACTCGTTTTGAACATTTCAATCACCCTGTGTAAGAACTACGTATACGTATATTAGCAGACGACACATATGGCAAGAGGCGCCGTCACTTTTTCGATATAATGTGTTACATA
Source organism: Trionymus perrisii (assembly GCA_900050545.1). Classification (NCBI taxonomy): domain Eukaryota; kingdom Metazoa; phylum Arthropoda; class Insecta; order Hemiptera; family Pseudococcidae; genus Trionymus; species Trionymus perrisii. The sequence goes on from FIZV01074680.1 coordinate 1,156, forward strand.
TTTCCGGTATATCCGATGCGATATGGATATTTGTTACTTATTTCGAAAACGACGAACGTGGTGACATAAACGACCATTAAGAATCTATGAATTTCCGCGATATGAGTCGCGCTCGTCGAAGACGCTCAGGCTGATGTGCTGCTACAGTCACGCATTTACAAGATCGCTTTATTAATCCGCAGGGACCTTAAAATACGCCGAATTTTCAAAGAGGAAATGAACTCTATATGGTAATAGGCTGAACGAATGGCGGATATTTTTTTGACGTCGTGTCAGCATAGTGTTGTTGGAGTTGGAAATGGAAAAGCGCCTTAATATTTATATCCGTAGTGTATGTATGGTATATGAGATCCCGTATCAAGTTTATTAACCGCGTAAACTCAAGGCCAATCGAGTTATAGTTGGGAAAACGATCGTACTAATACGAGAAGCATTTTCGGCACCGAGTAACGATAATCTACGTCGCCTTTGTTTTTTTCTACGTCCAATAATTATAGAAATCGCGTTCGACACGCTAACTTCTATTCGACGTTTTCTTCGAGTCGATAAATCTACTTTAGATATACGTAAACTGAACTTAAATTATGTAAGTTCAAGCGATTTGAGATTGTAATTTCTTGTACCTACCTATCTTGTGTGATGTAGAAGAACGTTGTTTTTTTTTTTTTCTGTTCACGTAACGATAATATTTTCACAGTTTTCTCCTATGCGAAAACATATCCCATTGGTATTTATACATAAGCGAAGGCAGGCATATCGTTAGATTGTTTATAATAAACAAGTTTAATTCATATTTACATTTTGCACGGAGCGAAAAAAACGTGTCATTAAAATTATAAAAATACGAAATAGAAGAAAAAATTAGCAATAATGGCAGAACAAAAGCAATAATTCAGTCGCGTATAATTTACTACAAATCCATCCGTCTCTGGGTTCGAGCCAATCTTGATAATTTTAAATTTTATTATTATTTCTTAATTTGAGTCACAAATATAGCCGCCACGCCATGACATATGATGCGATAAACGCGTATTCGTGATTCGTGAATATTCTAAGCGTATAAAAAATTCTGTTGATGCGAACGACCAAATTTATACCTACAATTTTTTGTATTTGATCTGGGCTCTGGTCAACGAACTTTTAATTTCAATATTTTTTACAACCTTTTATTGGTGTAGTTGTCTATAAATTAGAGATACCTATAGCCTAAGCCTACCCTGACACCTCCTTACTTATCTGCTTATCTATCATTAGTAAGTTTTGAAATTTTTGCAACACGCAACACTGATCAGTGATCACACCAAAATTATTATGAGAATTCTAAGATTTACGGTAAAATTACCGATAATTACCGCTTGGAAATTTCTCATTCATCATAGATCTGAGGTACCTCCTACCTACATAGGTACTTGAAAACAAATTTTCTTCTTTTTTGATAAAATTTTCTAAAAAATTAAAATTTAAAATCTTTGATTTTTTTTAAATATGTAGTAAAATTATTTGCAGAAATTATGCTTAAAAAATATTTGAGAAAAATTTCCCCATTGAAAATTTGCTTAGAAAAAACATTGAAAAATCTTTGAAAAATTCTTACCTACGTAGGTATAGATTTTTTATTTTCAAAATTTATTTTCAAAATCTTGAAAAAAATTAAAATTTCTAGTAAAAAATTCATTCATAAATTTTTTAAAGAATTTTTTGGGAAACATTATCTTTGTAAAAATTGTCTGCTTATAACTGAAAACATTGAAATTTCCACATTGAAATATTATTCCAGAAATCTCATTTCAAAATAAAATTAGATATTTTTGGGAAAAAATTGTTCAAATTTTCTTCAGTTCTTTTTTAAAAATTTCTTTAAACCTTGAAAATTTTCTTATAAAAAAGTTTCTTTTTTTTCTCCTCCTCCTTCTTTTTTTTTCAAGAAAATTATTTTTAAAAACAATTTCTTTGAAAAATGAAATTTTTTCATTGAAAATTCTTCTGGAAAAATCTTCTTTGCACAAATCATAGAAAACTTAGTGTTTTAATCTCTTTAAAAAAATTAGAAAAAGGATTTTTTAAAGGTATAAAATTTTGTAGAAAATGTGATTCTGGAAATTTTGCTTTTGCAAAAATTTTTTTCATTTGTTTTTTTATCTCTAATTTTTTCTTAAGGCGAAGCTCAATTTTTTTCGAAGTAGTGTCAAGTTGAATTTTTTTAGATGTCGACATGTGAGATGATTTTCTTCTCCAAAAATTTGAAGCTTTTATTCCAAAAGAATAAAAAAAATTAAAACCCAAAAAAAAAACATTTTCTTTGAAAAATTGAGAGGAAAAATTGTGATTTTTCTTCGAAAAAAAGATTTGGGCAATTTTTTTTCTGCAAAAAATTAGGAGATTTTTGTATCCCATAAAAAAAGTATTGAATTTTATTTTCTTCGATTAAATCAAAAAATTTCCCCTTTTTTTTGAAAAAATAATTGCAAAAAATTGAATTATTTTGAAAATTACTGAAAAACTTTCTCAAACACGTCTACTAAAAAATTTAATTTTATTGAAAAAGTTGACAAGAAAATTTTTTAAAAAGTCCTATCTCTAAAACCAGCAAAATTAAATAAAAATTTTAATTTGAAAAAAAAAAAATTGAATTTAACTATTGTGAAACTTCGCACGATCAATTTTCTCCATATGCCTAATTTTTTGAGTATGCCGATCGTAAAATTTCGGTATGACGATTTTCCCCTTAGATATATCGAAGTTTTGAAATGTACTTATATCGATCGAATTTTCTCGATATACTAGTTCTTCTCAATTTCATTTTTTTTTTTTCGAAATGTTAAATTTTGATGTTCCAAATTTTCTCAATACCTATACCTATTATGATTTTTAAATCCTCATCGCTCGTTTCTCTTTGTTATGTTTCGATGTAACTAGGAGATAATAATTACGTACAATAACTTGGCAAATTCTTAAATCAAAAAGACAAAGCAATGAAAGTAAGAAAGTATTATGTATTTCTACATATATACCGTCAGCGTCAATACACATTACCTCATGATTGCGAAACAAGTGTTGGAAAATTTCAAGAATTTAGGTGGCTCGAATAGTCTTATGTATTCTCACAATTATATAGGATAATTAAGACTTTAATTACACGTATTAAAATCAGCTTTCAAACGGTCCGCGATAAAAATTAGCATGTATTATCGAGTAATAAACAAAAGTGAAACGTAACGTTGAATTTTGATTTTAAATTCGTCTGCGTTGTCCATTCTAGTGGTAGGCATTTTTTCGTTGAATACGAATACTTTTTGAATAATTTCATCGTAAGAATTGGTATACTTAGGATTCTTGATTTTGTAAATTACCTGGGCGATTGTTCACATTCTATACGTAATGGTCAGATAACAAAAGTAGGTATGACCGAGTATACCTATCTATTGTATGGTAGTGTACCTATCTACCTACCTACTTTATAATATGTAAGTAAACTTGTACATACGTACGTACACTGTACACAGCGAACATTTAGAAGTCGTTTAATTTCTCACGTATATCGAGATGTTTGTTTTATTATATCTAGGTAGATAAATTGGGTAGAAAAAAAAATAATTACTTTCCTGTTATTAATTATTTTATTACAAGGTCTTTTTTTGCTGCACTGTACTCGCGTTAGTAAAATATCGACTAGTACGATATTTTATTGTTTTGTGGTGTTGACCTATCGCTGAACTTTTACTCTTGGTATATTCTTGTTTCGAACAATGGAAATGATAATTATAAAATTACGACCAACTATAGGAACAAGCTCTATTTTAGCTTTATATGATACGGAGATGTTTCACTCGCGAGAGTAGGTATCATTGAATTTTTTTTCTCTTCATTTATGTAATGTGGTCCAAGAATGAAATTTTTTCCCCAAGATAAGCCTTCTCTCATCTTTCTCTATGCGGGGAAACAGAACGATCGAATTATGCTTAATACAAATGAACAACGATATACTGGTTCGAATAATTGCGAAATAAACAGAGCTTTGTCGAAGAAACTCGCTAAACGGTTCGTAATTACTTTTTCACATTAATCGTCTTTTATCCAATAGATTAGGTAACAGCTTTCACCTTATTTTGGCAAAATTTTCGATTATCTCGGGCTGAATTGTTGCCATATGTTAAAATACTATAGATATGAATTAGTTCTCGTGTATTCGATTTCGTATATAATTTAATCGGTGGAATCAGCGTACTGGATTTTTCCTTCTTTCAAACATACTTAATTTACTTATTAATACAGGTGGAAAATTTTATCCGTTTATAAGTTTACCAAGCTTATAGGCAGTTACGATATTTTATCCAAAATTGGAAAAAAAAAATTAATTTTCAACAGCTTCTATCGATTTTGCTGAAAATATTTTTAAATTTTTTTTATTAAGTACTAAGTAAGTATTAATAATTTTGTTGTACTTAGAAAATTTGAAAATTTTTCCAGATAACGCATAATTTAGTGAAAATTTAAGAAATAGTTATGTGCCATTTTTCATGAAATTTATGATTTTTTACAAAAAAAAGTGCAAATAAACTTTTTTTTTAATTTTTAATTTAAGATTTTGAAATTTCTGTGAGGAAAATATTCAAAATATTTCTTTTCAGCAAATTTTTTTTTGAGAGAAATTGTGTCAAAACACAATTTTCAAGAAATTTTCGAGTTTTCAAATTTTTCTTAAATTTTTCTTTTTTAATTCATTAAATATTTGATGTTGAGAAATATTTATCTTTTTGAAAATTTCTTTCAAGGGGAATTTTTCACGATTTGAAAGATTCTATGAACTTTTATTCCAACAAACCTTCAAAATAAATTTTTGATAAAATTTTCGATTTAAAAAAAATATTTTCTTTTTTGAAAATTTCTTTTCAAGCCAATTTTTGTACCAAAATTGAAAAGGTTTTAGAATTTTTCTTTTAAAAATATTGTACCTAAGAGATTTTTTTTTAATTTTGTAAAAATTTTTGATTTATTAAAAAAAATTTTTGTTTGAAATATTTTTCCCAAAGGAATTTTTTGAAGCTACGAAAACAAAATTAAGAGATTTTTTGATTTTTTTCTAAAAATATTTTCAACAATTTTTTTGCAAAAACAAAACATTACTTAAATTATTTTTTGATAGCATTTTTGATTTTTTGAAAAATATTTCTCTTTTTGCAAATTTTTTTCAAAGTGAATTTTTCTTGCCAAAATTAAGAGAATTTTTGAATTTTTTCTAAAAATGTTTTTAACAATTTTTTTTTTTTTGCAAAAACGAAATATTGAAAATTTTTATGATGAAATTTTCGATTTTTTGAAAACTATTTCTCTTTTTGTGAATTTCTTTTCAAGCGAATCTTTTTTGAAAGAATTTTTTTTTTTAATCTTTAAAAATACGATTAGCTTTCAGTATTTTTTAAATCATCTCTTTTACGAAAGCTTTTTTTGTAGATCTTTTCTATCAAAACATTTTTATAGGGGAATTTCGTCTCCCCATGTACATTTCTTCCTTAAGTTTCTTTTCTTTTTTTTTCTTTGTAGAAATTGCCGTTTTGAAAAAAAAAATCCTTTCTTGAGAAAATGAATCGTCTGTTAAAATTATTTTGCAAAAAAATATTGGAAAATTTGAGCATACTTTGAACAAAAAAAAAATGCAATTTGCCTCCAACCTGGTCATTATATAATATTACCGCAAATGATTAAATAACTCAACCTTCAGCTTGGACTTGCCCGATATAAAATTTCGATAAATTTCTTCTATATTCATCCTGCACTTTGACGTTGAAAGTAATTATACTTACCTTTTTACGAACGCCTTATTCAAAAATTTATGAAACCTTAATCATATTGTCATAATCATTAAAGGTTTTCGCCCTGCGGAAAAAAATCCGAAAAGCCATTTAAAAAATCTTACGGGAGCTATAAAAATTCCTGATACAATTAAACAGGGAAATAGATACGGATATACGGCGTTAAGCGAGAAAAAAAAACCGAAGCTGTATTAAACTTACCAGAACTATAACGATCGAAGGAGATGCTGATATTAAGACCAAGCCCAAAATTTGAAACGATTAAAGAAGGGTGAAAACCGGTAAAAACGCCTGAAAAAAAGTAAAATTAGATTCGAATCTGCAAATACAACGAAGTAGAGAGAAAAAAAATGGTTACCGTAATAATAAGCCCCCTCATAAAAATGACTGCTCTTTGGAAGAGTATCATTCATCTTTAAGGTTAAGTAGGATATATCTAGTTTAATTAAACGAATTCGAATACGCGTAAAAAATGCGACTGTAATTAGGAAATGTTTATTGTCCGGCTATTCTTTTTCGCGCCAATTTTACCGCACACCGCACCGCGAGTAAGTATAATTTTTTACAACGGCGTGGCGTGGCGCGGCACCGCTACTTTTCGCTTCGTGTTCGTATTTTTGCCAGCGTTTTGAAATTTGTAAGGATTAACGTGCTGTCGTTGTACGGGGCGGTGGCCTTGCCTTACCTCCGCGGCTCTCTTTACGCTTTACGAAGAATAAATTAGAAAACGTAGAAACGATCGAAAGGATAATTTGATTGGGAAGTGTTAAAAAGATACTGATACGAATTGATGAAGGGTGCATGTTTGCAGGAAGGTTTCTAATTGTTATAGCAAAGAGAAATTGAAAAGAATAGTTGATTAACGTATGGAAGAAAATTTTATTAGGGGTCGTGGAAAAGATGAATTCGCAAATAGTTGAAAACTTTAATAGAATTAAGACGTGCGAGGACTTTATAGTACCAATAGGGAGGATTGTTTTCGCACAATATCTCGAGTAACTTTATAACTTTTATACGAAGCTATACCTACCTTTGTTTTTTTAAGGTATATTAGACACCCGCGAAAGGTGAAAATTTTCAATTTTTAATTCTAATAATTTCATTAGGCTAAGTACGAGTAGGTATACTAATAAAAAGAACTTCGACCAAATTCGAACTAATTAGTCGCGAAAAAGACACGTAAGACTGTAAAAATTTTGATGAAAAGAAGGCAGAAGATTCTAGATTATGGTCGAATATACAAACAGGTGTATAGAATGGTAAATTTTAAAGATTATGAAAATAAAGTCCACAGAGGGAAGCCAGCCGTCTGCTGGCGAAACAGGAAGGAAAATAAGTCGTAGACAGCACGCCATTCACGTTTACACGATTATCAAGAGTATTCATTCGGAAAAGTTTGAAAGTACGAAAACGTAGACGCCGGTGAAAGGTTAACGTCCATTCGTATTCGGTATTCGATGTTTTTTTTCGCGATGCCGTTAGACATTTATTATACCAAATAGCCTCATCCGATAGAAATATTCCCGTTGTAAAAAAATCTTCACCTCGAAAGACGAACTACGTACGAAGGTATGGAAAAGGGAAAACCACATTAGGCGGCATTTCGTATTTGCTTCAAAAGTACGATACCTATACGACTACGAGTACGGGTATAGAGCTTGTTTAATTGGTCGTTTACACTGTAAAGGTTGCAACGAATACAAAATTTTCATAAATAGAATTCAGTCACGTCTATATTTACTTTAGGTCCCACTGTTTTGTAGAAACCAACACCGTCTCTCTTTGTGTCTTTATTTGAGAATTATTATTGATTATTGGAAGCAGTTGACGAAGGGATTGAAATTGACTGGCGACCTCCTCCCGTCCGGTTTTTGATTACAGAGTGGCGGTCGCGGAGACGACCAGCCGAGCGAAAGCAAGTTGAATGATTAAGCCTCTATGCTCAGTCTTTGCGTCGTTCCACTCAGACCCTGACAATTAGACAGATACGATAAGTTTAAACTCTTCTATCGTTCGCTTCGCTCTTCTCGTTCCGCCCTTTATTGGCCACAACCTTTCTTTCTCACTATCTCGATATTTCTCCTACGATAAATTACGTTTGCTCGAATTTTAACGGATTTTGACATTTAATCACGAGGAGCCGAGAAAAAAAATCGTGTATCGAAGTTGTAATTTAATTTTATAGAAATGAAATTGACAACGGAGATTACCTAAGTTGCATAGGATACCTAAAAACAGAGTTGATAGGGGGTTGTCTTTATTTTTAATTTTTGATTTTTTTTTGCTCCCAACCACACTTTTTATCATAAGTTGTTTCTTTTTTATAATAAAATTCTCTGGTTATTATTTTTTCCTCAAATAAATTTTTTAGTGTTACATTCGAACCCCTCATGCCTCATGTTTAAGAAAGTAAAAAAATTTAATACCGGTAATAAAATTAAAAAAAAAAAAATTAAAGTAGCCACAACGTAGGTAGGTGATAGGTATTCTTATCCAATAAGACATTCATTTTCAGTGATTTTTCATTTCCACTCTTTTTCATTAAAATTTACATTTTTAGGTTTATTTTTGAAAAAAAAAAGTGATACCTAATGAGAGGAAATTTTTTTTCAAACTTACTTACTTTATGAAATTTTTTGGTTTCAAACTCAAAAAACTTTTCAAATTTTGGTAAAAAGAGATAATATTGGATTTTTTTTCAATTTTTAATGTACGATCCATTTTCTTGGTCATTTTTTTAATTACGATTTTTTTAAATCAAAATTCTTTCATAGCCCCTTCATTTTGCAAGTTAGGCAAAAAGCCGTGAAATGAAATTTTGTTTATTTTTTGAAGTACCTACTACCTACCCCATGGTCAAAAATGAATTTTAACCTTTATTTGCAAAAAATGTAATCCGCTCCTTCAATTTTGAAGATAGGCAACACCTTCATCTAACATTTTTTCTTAGTACCATCCACTCACCGGAAACCCTGTATATGTATACCATCGCTCCAGCTTTGAAAAAATTTACCTGAAAACTGCAAAAAATAAAAATTTTACGTCTACCACACCGTAGGGGGAAGGGGTGAGTTTAATTTCAGATAAATTTTTGCGAATTTTTAGAAATACCTACCTACATTTATTAATTGCAATTTCATCAAATTTAAATCTATCGAAATAAAATTTAAAAATTGTAGGTATTTTTAGATTTTATTAAATTTTTGAGAAATTGGAAGGCTCTCCGACATCACTCGAAATGAATGAAAATTTTATAGTATTTTCTCATAATAATGAATAGTTTTAAGAAAGTCAAACAAAATCATCAAGTATTGATAAACGCGGTCACCCTAACTCACGTATTAAACTTTGCTATTAATTAAAAAATAAATTACTTAACTTTTTTTTTTGTGTGTGTGTAAAACGTCGAACGTAGAAAAAGATGATTTATTTTTTCGAAGCAATAGGTACTTATTTCAATATGTGATATATTTACACGCACATACATATATCGAATAAAACGTGAGACTAATTAGAAGCATAGGTAACGTATAGAATACGAGGAAATGTAATATTTCCGAGCTGACGTTTCTGATCATCTCAAAACCGAATGTTTCTTCTTATACGGTTCTTCCATCCCTCATTACTATTTCTGCTACTGCTTGCACCCTTTGTAACATAAGCGTCGCCGTATAGGACTTAGAAGGGCGCTGCGCGGCGGGGCGGTAGCACTACGCTCATTTGTATAACTAACCCCTTCGTATCCAATCTGAATTTCTTCGTCCTGTACTGATCGATTGATTATGTATTCACTCCCGTTTAACATTACTGACGTTTTCTAAATGTATATCTTTCAAAAGCATGTTCTCTCGTTTTCTTCCGACCGCTCTGCGCCCCCTATGCTGCGTTTCAATACTCTCGACGCGTATTATAACTTTCAGTCGCGGCCAACGGATTTCCGCGTATTTTCCAGTTTTAGCATTCATCAAGGCGACGGTGAATTAATTTCAATGACGGGCTTCTTTGTTTGAATTTTGTTACTACGAATTTACGCGGATGAAGAGGTGCGAGCGGAGCTATTCGATGTGTGTTTTTTTCTATTTTTCAATTTATCTCGCGAGATAATTTTTAAAGTGGGGGAATATCTATCGGAATTTTCACAGTTTCTTATTCGTAAGTAATACGTTTACGTATATACGTCGTAAATTGCATAGTTAATGGTTTGAGTAGGTAATTGTAAAATATTCTTTCAGTACAGTTTTTTTTAAGCAGGTAGACATTTTTTTGGCTTTATTTATCTCGAATAATTTTTTTTTTATGAATTCTAAATTTGAAAAAATTTTCTTGCAACATACCACCTAAGACATTTTAATACACCGTCGACCTAAATATGGACCATATTTGTTCATTTTTCAATTTTTTACCGTATTTATTAATTTTTTTATTAATTTTTTTATGTTTTTTAATAGGTATACCTTATGTACTATAGGTAGCCGAATGGTACAATTTTGGAAACTCACAATGCCCTCCCAGATTTTCCGAAGGCCTAAAATTCGTTTCCGGACATAGTTCAACTTGATATTTGTCATACCACCTATATCGTGATTTCAGAAAAATCGAGCAAATTAATTTTTTTACTCATTTTCCACAAATTAAGGGAATATTTTAACTTAGGAGAATTGTGCTATGCATAAAATAAGTTGAAAAAAAAATTCACAATATTTTAAAGATTTGCTAAATTTTGAAAAAATTGAGAAATTTATTTAAAATAAAAATTAGTTAATTTTGGCAGCGCTGCAACCTCTAGTGATTTATCACTAACACCAGTGATATTTTACTTCTTTGAAAATGAGTTTGTGATTTTCTAGTGTTTCTCCTTGAGTTGAGTGATTTCCAGTGTTTTTTCATAATGTAAGTTTAATTTTTCATTTTTTTCATCAAAATATTCACCATATATTGCAAAATGAGCGCTAGTTGCAGTTACATATTACACGAAAAATTCAGGGTTCTCCGTCGAAAAAATTTACTAATTTTTTTCTAGATTTTTCACATATTTTTTCATTTTAAAATAATAAAAAAGTTGATTTCCAGAAAAAAAAAGTAGGTAGAACATTATTTATTTCAGAAAATAGAAGAGTTCTTTTATTCCAAAAAATTAAAAAAAATTTTACTTATGTACTTAAAAAAAAAATAGTAATAAAATTTTGCTCCTCAATTTTTTTTT
>FIZV01074695.1:0-10568 GCA_900050545.1 Trionymus perrisii
AAACCCCTATTTCACGTATGCGACAGTGGCGCTACCTGGTTTGTGTCAAGCCCGAATCCAGAAATGTTGATTATGGTACAAAAGAAAAAATACTTAATGGAAGGATTGAATCATTTACATAGATATGATTGATGTTTAGTCTCTGAGGATGATTGGAAATTTTTTTTCAGCAAATGAACAAATAAATGGGTTATTATTTTGGGTAGGCACATCACCAACATCACCAAATTTTCACTAGGCATATGCAAAGAAAAATTGGTATAGGTTCGTTTTGGGATAGGCTATAGGCTACACCGTGGTGCACTTGGTTTTGTCAAACCAGTACCTAAACTTATGCAAGACTCGAAAAAAATTATCAACTTTTAAAAGTTTCCCTCGTCACGTCCTCGCCCTCCTATCTATGCATCATTTTTTTTAAATGAAATTTTCTATACTTTCGTCTTGAGATGGACTACATTGTGGTACTTGGTTTTACGGAATCACATCGGTTAACGCCAAAAATTAAGTAGGTAATCATTTCGAGTTGACTTTCATTTCAGGATGAAGTTTTGGTCATTGTCTTTCCCTTTCTTCTTGAGAGAAAAATCAAGTACCTACATATAAGACAGTTGTTCTCGCTTAGTTAATGTTAATGCGCAGTAATGATGTTTTGATATACCTATGCAACCCCTCAATACACCATACTGGAAATGCTCTATTTTCAACTTCAAAAACTCCCCTCCCCATTACCGTTTATTCTTAAAAACTAAAAAGCTATGCGCTCTCAAAAGAAAGCAGTGTATATCTAGATATATATGTAGATGTACTATATGTACATGTAGATAATAGATCGATATGTACTCGTGTGTCGTGTAATTGCGTAATGTCTTACACTCCCGAGCATCCATTATCAATCAACAGGCCTGAACACATACACTCTACAATTCTACATATTAATTATTTTCTTCCCATACTATAAACTGGTTTCTCGGTTTTTGTTCTTTCCACCGTGCTCCCTCTTCTCTCAAACAACCACTTGGAATGCTCAAACGCTCTCCAACTCTCTTATCAAATTTAAGCAGACTCTCCCACTGCATGACTGTTGGATTGGTAGTAAATGTTTAAACTTTAAGTGTTCCATATAATTTACAATGTGAACGTCGATGTCAATTGTCATCGATTCATGAAAAAAATAAAAAGTATATGTACCTACCTAGTACCTAGCTACCTACCTACATACTTAAGTATGATACACGACATAATTGATAGGAAATTTTTATTTTACGTAACTGAGGGAGATAAAGTAACTTTATGCCCATTTCACTGGTTCAAATGCTCATTTATCTGCCACGCTTACGTAAAATATACCTAGTATCTATTCAACAAGGAAGATGAAGTGATTTTCAACAATTGAGTTATTTCCCTCCCTTCGCTCGGGCAATAAACCTCAAAATTCGTCGAAAATCACTTTATTTCACTTGAATAATGTACTTGGTCGAAATCTTATTACATTATTATGATATGAAATAGTATATTACTTCAAAGAGTGAGGAAAAGTAGATTCTTGACGAGTGTGAGTTTTGTGACCTGAGCGAAGCGAGGTAAAACTAAAAAATGAAGAAATTTCGTGATCATCGTCAGTATACTTATTTATTCGAACATTTATGAACCCATTTCAAATTATTGGAAATTAGCATGGCCCGTAAAAACCAACGAGTAAAAATTCTTAACAAAGTTGTATTAAATTATTTTATGTATATTACTCACCAAAACGATTAGCTCTCACCTATCCGCATGCGGTCCTTATGCGGTCACAAAGTTTACTACTTTTTACAAAAAATAAAAAAATAAAAATAAGGTACGTAAAAGTCTTTTCAAACAATAAAAACTACCATCATCACCAATCCGAAAAGGTGCAAATCTGAAGGAAAACTCGTTTCATCATTTTTTATGACCAAACTAATCATTAAGAAATAAGAATCTAGCGTTGAGAATTAATTACGCAACGGATATTTAATAAGATTTAATGAAATTTAGATTGTCATTATTAACAAAAGTTCATTTCACATACCTATCTAGTTAAATCTTGCTCGTTCATTCTGCACGAGACTTTAATTTGTAAAAAAAGTCGATCGTTAATTAATTCTTTACCCTATTTTTTGATTGAATTAATCAGTGCTCTATATTTCATATTTGATCTGTTCCTTTCCCAGACCATGCAGACGATTCGCTTTCTGGTTTTTGTTTTAATGAGCTGGGCCGGTTTCCTGTAAGTACTTGGTGTAGATTTGGTTGCCAGTGGTGTTCTGCGAGGCGTACTGTCATGAAAACTTGCATCGTTTGACGCGTTTAAACAAATCATCGTTGTGGATCATTAATTAAGATTTCTATTCTTGTTTTTTGCAGTAAACTTTAATAAAATGCTACAAGTTGATATTAAAATTTGAATAGGTACCTTTAGCCGAGTTTTCTGGTTTAGGTATCTACTTAGGCACATAGGTACATAATATTGAATATTTATCGAGATCATCGGACATAAGTAAATACCATAAGTAAGTAAGTAAGTAAATAAGTAATACCTACTCAATAGGTAATAGCTTGACTCAGCTCATTTCTCTAGTTCTTCAGAAACACTTCAAATAAGTACAAAAGTAACAAAGAGAAGAAACACCCGTTAGGTACTTTTGGTCAGAGTTTCTCGTTTCTGAGGAAAAACTTTCAGAACAAACTCGCTGAAGATAACACTGAAACTGAAAATAAATCAATTATCTTTCAATTTTCAGAAAAACAAAACGAACCGTTAACTTTTCGGAACATTAAACCTTCATGAATCTTTCCACGCTCAGATATCTATCTAGTATTTCATTGGAATCGGAATACTCAGTCATACGAGTATTTCAACGAATCGTGTATTTTTTAATTGTACTTGATAATCTTTGAAGAACATGAGTGAACGTTGATCGACTAAAATGAAACAAAATTTGTAAACACGGGTAAGTTTTATCAACTCATCTCACAGATAACATGATGGATGAATATTAAAAAATTGAGTAGGTATAATCACTTATAATGCTCGAATCGCTTCCACTAAATATTACATTCTCTTAATTATATTTTTATCACCATCGAGATACTGTTTTAATCGATTGTTGGATCATTTCTATTTAAAACTATGATAAGTACTTAACAATCTATTGCATCTGTAACATAAACTAAATCAAATTCAACTTGCGAACATCATGTGCATCAAGTGGAAGATGTATAGAATATAAATCATCTCACTCAGTATGGTACGAATTTGCTAAGACCAAGACGAAATATCCTTCCATATTTCATTTTTGTTTGGATATAATTTTGATAGGTAGCTAATTTTCTGTACAACACCGTTGTTTATAAAATGTTATAAATTAGTTAGTAAGTATCTCATGTTATAGTACCTATGTAAGATGTTCAGTGGTCCACGTGGAGCATTTTAGAGAAAAACGTCAACTGAAAAGATAATTAGGATTTTCGACCATAAGTCACCATATCTGAGTACAAAAAATGTTTGAAAAGACAAAGAATTATATTCTAAGAAAATTCTAGCTTCAAAGAAGCATCTGCATATGGACCTACGAATACGAAGTTTTTCAATATTATAGTGACACAACGACCGAGTTGAAATACTTATTGAACTAGTATTCCGCGTTGAATTTTGATTAAGAAATGTATGTACGTAACATTGGATGAAATTCATTGTTAGCCATTTGGCGATGACGAAACTGGTTTTTAACTATTGATAGGTACCTGTGTAATGTGACAAAAAATATGACTTTTGTAAGGTGCACTGCGCACCACCATAGATACACACAGATATTACACATTGTTGGGCATAAAAGTTGAACGTGAAACCGTCTCATGTGTATGTCTTTAACCTGAATGGAATTCTGAACTATGTTCACAACTATTTTTCAACGGTATGCTTTCAGCCATTAATATGCAGTTATTAAAGCCTTACTTTGAAGTTCTAAAGCCGGTTCGACATAATTTTTCGCTTGATCACCCTCTGTTGTGTGTAGTGGTAGTGAACAGAATGACATTTTTTCCATTATCAACGTCGACATTCTACAAGCTACTGTGCTGCTGTGTAACTTTAGCTTTATATGTATACGCATTTATTCGCGAAATTACGAGATTAAAAAAAAAAACAATACGTTGCGCGATTAAATCGTGCCAGAAGTGTCGTCTATGCTTCCAACTTGTAGGAATTTATCGGAAATGATGGACTTACGACATGTTATAAATAAACGTTATCGTCAAATCGCGAACGGACACTAAATCATTACCTATCATTAGCTTCGTTTACTTTTCGACGAATTAATAATTCAAGACCATATTTCGGCGTGAAAATCTGAAGGGAGAAACATTCTCTAATTAATAAAATGTTAGTTTTACAGACATTCAGATTTTAATATCGAGTATTTTATTCGACTACCTACTTTTAAATTAAGTCGAATCATACTTAGGTCTATATTAAACCATACCAAGACATTGTATTATTAATTTCTATTCATCACATCATTTCGATAGAATACAAGTAGTCTTGAAAATTGTTCAAAAATCGTCGCTACCTCTTCACGAATAACAACATTCAGTAAATTTTTGATTTATTATGCTCAACTCGTATCGTTAGTTTGGCTAAAGAGTTTCATAGTTTTACGATGTTTCGTATACTTAATGAAAGTGGTTTATTCAAACCGAAAAAGTCTAAACACGTTTTCACGTAGACATAAAATTTTTTTCTCATTCCAGCCGCGTTTTATAAAACCTCAAAGTAAGTATGTGTAATTTTTATGGCCGGCGAACCCATCGAAAATCGTTCTTCTACTGCAGTTTCCACCCTAAAATTATCATAATTCTAGAT
This sequence comes from Trionymus perrisii, assembly GCA_900050545.1. NCBI lineage: Eukaryota > Metazoa > Arthropoda > Insecta > Hemiptera > Pseudococcidae > Trionymus > Trionymus perrisii. The sequence goes on from FIZV01074695.1 coordinate 4,883, forward strand.
TGGAGGATTTTCAGCTATTTTTAATATTCCTGCCAAGCCAGTCGCGTTTAGTAACCTTGCATAGGCTTGATTTTCGAGTAACGAGTACATTTTTTTAAAAACATTTTCTCTTGTGAAACATTATTCTCAATATGAACGAAAGGCATATACAACGGCTACATCAAAGCAAAATTATTACATTAATATAGGTAGACACTTGTTTAAAGTGTAGATAAATGTATACTGATTTAATGGGAATAACTATACAGAACTTTCGACATTTATTGGTGCATATTGCACTATTCCTTGAATTGAGTTACAATTGTAACCTTAAAAGCAATTAACAACCCATTAAAAAAAATCAGAATGGTTAGCTGCTTCATTTCTGATCAAGTCACTACTGCTTACGTATTATCATGTTTCTGGGGTTTTAATTCGCAACTTCCATCATTTGTAATTGATTTAAGCACATCTATTTAGCTTGATTTAGGCCCACTATTAAAGTTCAATATTATTAGATGATCTTCACGCGTAATTTGTTCTATCAACCATTGCCTAAACGTCACTCCTAACAAGTACTTGGTTCGATGATATCTCGTATGTATATTTAGACGAGTTGCTACCATAAGTAATCTATTACCATTGGTAACCATCCGTTAACGAGTCTCCGATCTTCCACATGCGGTCAGTAGTCAGAATCAGCTGTCTTTTGGATCTCGACATGATTAAAAATTGTAAAGTAGGTAATTCACATTTTTGATAATGTATCACTTTCTTGCCTTTAATTGGGTATTTGTTAATTATTACCTGCTGTAGAAATACATACCTAAGTAGATACATTTGTTTAGTAACACACACCGTCACACTTGACTATGCAAATAAATTTTAAAGTTTTTGTTTCTAAAATTATGATTGTTACCTACGTCAGCGAATGACCAAAAAAGATCTCTATGCTTCATAACTGCTGCTCGGATTTGATCTGTAGCACTCTTAGGTAGTTAGGTACATTATACGTATACATATAAAACTGCATGAATTATGGCGCACTATTATCGTAAGTAGATAAAGAGAGATAGGTACCTACATTTTTCCATTCGGAAGTTCACTCTCGAATATGACAATTTTAGCTTTGAAAATGCTTCCAACGTTTAGAATATTTATAATTTTTTTTTTTTTTGAAACAATACACCACCTGTTTCGTACTGTGAACATAATAAGTATACCTAAACAGTTGTATTAATAGTGAAACTGTTACCATTTGGAGATTCTCACGTATTTTATGTTCGAGTAGGTAAGTAAGGTACTGAATCGAAGATTAGATATGATTTACGCATTTTACCTGAAACACAATGTTTATTTAAAGATGTAAATAATTAAATTTTGGTATGATAGAAAAATACAGTTGGTTTTTACTATACTTAGACAGTAATTTTTAATATAGTTTTTACATTACTATCAAAAATCAAAAATGTAAACAAGATCGGTGTTATCAAAAATTGTGTTTGTAACCAAGTACGTAACTAATAATAATACAATGAATCGAATTCAGTACTCGTCAGGAAATTTTTTAAACATTAATTCTTTGATGGTTAATAAACTTGTGAGCTGAAAGATAATATCAAGATCAACAGTGGTGACTTGGAGTTAGAGATGTAATGATATTCTGTATCATTGATATAATATTATTAAATAATATCAAGCATTTAAGGATCATTATGATTATCATGATAATCATGATACTGAAATTGTTTTCTTTTCCGCTAGTATTGCTAGTTTTAAATACGTCAATGACCCTACCTGTCACACCTGTCACAAAAGTGTTGATGAGGCTGCGTTCAGAGGGGGAAAATTTTCATGCATAATTTTCTTGTGGTCAAAAACGTAACACTTTTATCATGATATTTATCGGTTATCATGATAGTCGTGATAATTATTAATAATATATCATTACATCGCTACTTGGAGTGGGAAGTTGGTGAGAACCTGGAAAAATAAAATAAATTTAATTTTTAATTGATAAAATTTTTTGCTAGGTGAATAAGATGGAAAATGGAAAGGGCATAGATATGAAATTTGGGCGGTGGATGGGTATTTTGGTAGGTAGGCCTACCCCTCTCAGACCCCTCGCCTAGTCATTTTTAAGATAGGTACGTATTAATTTTTGATAAGAATTTTTCTCTCTCATAACAGTTGAATTGAACGAATTTATTTAAAATTTACTATGTTGTAGTAATAGCTTGCGGGTGGGGAGAAGGGTTCCTATGAAAAAATTAGGTAACAACCCATCATCATTGTATCCCCTCCTAACCGAAACGTCATTCTTAGTCACTATTCATCCATTTAACCATGATAATAGCTTCGTAAAATTAAGAAACCAATATTTTTAGATGTCCCTGTGACCCTTACATATTGTGGCATTTTTTTAAAATTTCCACTTGGATGCGCATTTTTAGCGAACCAACTCGCTCTCATCACAAATTGCATACCTACCTAAAATATAAATCGATATTCATTTGTCATGAATAAGCTATGTTATGATCAGTAGTTGGCCTAAAATTAATTTTTTTTTTCAAAATTTGGAGCCTTCGCAAATTTCGACAATCACTACTTGAACAATATTTAAAAAATGCGTTTTATTTTCATTTCAAAAAACGTGCCTAATTTTTAAAAATTATAGAAAATTCTTTCTTAAAACAATGCAAAAAGTTCCAAAAAATATTGCTTTCTAAAAAAAGAAAAAAATGTCAAGAAAGGAAATGAAAAAAAAAATAATTAAAATTTTTTCTTAAAACAACGCAAAAAGTTCCAAAAAATCTAGCTTTTTAAGAAAAGAAAAAAATGTCAAAAAAAGGAAATTAAAAAAAAAAGTTTCCAACGAAATTTGAATAAAATTAGTAATTTGTGAATCATAATTCATGATTTATCAACTACCATCAATACATGTTTTGGCCGGCATACTGTATTGAAGATAGCGATAGGTGCATGAACTTATTCATAAATCAAGCATAATGAAAAATAATATGGAATCGTTTCAATCGTTCGTATATCGAACGGTAAGTAATTCGACAACTTTACTGATTTCAGAAATCTATGGCGTCAAAGACGATGAGATTAAAAACTCATCCATTCCCACGAAACGTATATCACTGCCAAAATAATTGGGCTGCACATTTTATGTGATAAAATTCAAACACCATAACCCATCTCTGTCTCACTCACACAAACACTGGTTATAATTCAGCGTTAAATTAATCCAACACGACAAACTCTCTTACATAAATTAAACGCACACGTTTGTAAAATGATAAATAAAGCAGGCACTTGTAAATATTTTTAAAAACCGTCAAAAAGCATTTGTTTTTATTTACAGGTTCGCAATCGCCGTACGAAATTTTTAGAGGTAATTCAAACCTCGTTCGTGTTCGGCCAGCCTCGACCATCCTCGTGCGCTGCCATTACTCGTATGCGGTCCGCCTGTCTAGGTGGGAGGTAGAGGGCGGCTTTGCGATTGGTCAGAGAGGCACATACCGACATAGAGTGTATTGCGCCCGCTTCACGTTAATGTTTTGTTCGGTGTGAACTCGACTGCCGACTGTTGTGTTGTGTTAGTTTTCGGTTTTTTGTGTTCATTTTTTTCGACATGTCGTGCTTTGTTTTTTCTTTTGTTCGACTTCGAATTACGCGTACTTTATACTATTGAGGAAATTTTTTTATAGTTTATAATCGCCATGAATTAATGTGTTGTGTGCTGGTAACGAGTGATATATTTCGCGTTAAATATGCCGCACGTTAGTGGCGGCGACGGCGGCGATGATTTATGCAGTTCAGACGAAGTCACAGTTTACAAACACGAAGGCGACGAAAAAGAAAGATCATCTGAAAATCTTAACGAATTAACCGAAGAACAAAACGATTTAATTGATCTTTCCGAATCTGAAGTAAGTTTTGTGTTATGTAGACAGACTTCAACCTTTCCAGTGGTGTTCCTAACTTCCTACATGCATCAGCCTTCTTTTCGTCTTCTCTGCCTATTTTATACTACTATGCCCATATATTTCGAGGTATGTGTTTCTGTGTAGGTATTATTAATCATGTGTGAAGCCTGAATTTCTTCTCTTCAAAGGTGCGTTATCGTTATTGGAATTATAATACGGGTCGTTGATTCATCTATTCTACGATTCTCTATACATATAATTTACATGAAACTTCGTGATATTACTAATACCCTTGTTCGATTACGTGATAAGAATTTTTTCACCGCCGATTATCTCCTATCTACTTCAACATTTGATGCTTCACAATTCGTTTTACTCGTAGGTATATGAAAAAAAAAACAACTGTCAACGGTAAGATTAATGCAATATTCGGTACCCCAATTGAGCAAATTCAGTCAACAACCAATTGAAATTAATTCGCGCGCAGTTTTACCAAAATAACCATCATCTAATTATTCGTGGAGTATATCAGTATCAGCTAAATTTCCTATTTTATTGATACTAGAATACTTCGAAAGATCAAAAAGGACACCCGAAATTAATATACATATTTAAAACTAAATTAATAACAAGCTTTATGCCGATGATACGATCCTCGTTCTTAGTAGAGTTAACTTGCTAAATTTATGAACCATTTAAAACTCGTTATTAGTTGATGGCTTTAAATTTTGATTCATTTTTAATTGGCTCTTCTCTGCTGTAGTGATAATTCTGTCGGTATTTTATGCCACAATTGAACTTTTCCCGCCTAATTCTCCTTGGCCTCTTGTCACATGTGCCGAAATATTCGTGCAGGATTACAATAGACTTTCTATCGAGACAGACCAGGCCTCATATGGACGCAACATTCACGTATGATATACCTGTGTGCTAGCGTACGCTGCTGTAGGTGCATTTCTGTAATCAGTATGTTTATTTGTGAAAATCTTTCGTATTAAGATATCGAACGAATTATCTCGTGTAATATTGCTCGTTTTTTTAATCTCACCGATCATTCATTCGTCGGCTGGTCGAATTGATAACAAGTAAAAATAACTCCCAATCCACGTCACATTTTCATTCAAATTGATTTTTTTTTAGGCCTTTTTACCTTGCCTTTTCCTTTTTTGTGTACTCATGGCACTCGAAGAAACCTTCGATAATATTTTTATGTTATTTTAGTCGAGACCAAGTACAACATAACGTTTTTTTGATAAGAACTCGTATATTTATGCATATTATGTGTTGGACGACCTAGAATTAAAAATCGATTTACGATTTGAACCTCGTCGATTCGAACGGCATCGGGCACAAGAAAATTTTCGAGGTACTATAATTTCGATGCAACGTTTTATCATCAAAACTTAATTGGGCCCTGAGCTCGTAGTCTTCGTTTGATCGCAACAATAACACATGTGTGCGTGTGTTCGTCAAATTACATGCCTAAATAGGTTCGATTATAATGATTTAATAAGATATTACGATGAAATCCTTTGATGTGTGTCGTTCCGTTTCACATTATATTAGCTGACGAAAAAAAAAGAATTATTAATTGAGTTTCGTTTCTTCCTTTGATAGGTTAATTATTAGGGCTAGGATTTATATGATAATGCATATTTGATTGCAGTGTCTTTTGCGATTCATGCATTTCTAAGCCGAATGGTGAAATTTTTTAGCACATATATTTGCATATTTGGACCATAAACGCATATAACTGCATATTTTCATCAAAA
>FIZV01074700.1:0-18829 GCA_900050545.1 Trionymus perrisii
GCACAAAAATTTTTAAATTTTTTTTTTTTTTTTTTTTTTTTTTTTTTTTTAAATGAAAATTTCCCAGAATTTTATTAGCACAAAATTCTTTCAATTTCTTGGGAATAAGATTTTTTTGAAAGTTCAATAGTTATTAAAAAAAAATAAGGAAATAAAAAAGTTTCTCAACTTTTTTGGAATGAAAAAAATTCTGAATTTTTTGGAGTAAACAATTTCTCAATTTTCGGGAATAAAAAATTTCTCAATTTACCGAAATGAACAATTTATCAATTTTTTCGAATAAAAAATTTCTCAAATTTTGAGAACTTAAAATTTTTTAAATTTTGGGAATAAAATTTTTTCTATTTCCTTGAATGAACAATTTCTCAAATTTTTCATATAAACAATTTCTCGATTTTTGGGAATAAAAAATTTCTCAAATTTTGGGAATAAAAAATTCTCAAATTTTGGGAAAATAAAATTTCTCAAATTTTGGGAATGAAAATTTTTTTAATTTCTGGGAATAAAAATTTTTTCAATTTCCTTAAATGAACAATTTCTCAAATTTTTTGAATAAAAAAATTCTCCATTTTTGGGAATAAAAAATTCTCAAATTTTAGGAATAACAAATTTCTCAAATTTTGGGAATAGAAATTTTTTTAATTTCTGGGAATAATTTTTTTTTTAATTTCCTTGAATGATTAACTTCTCAAATTTTTTGAATAAAAAATTTCTCGATTTTTGGGAATAAAAAGTTTCTCAAATTTTGGGAATAAAAAATTCTCAAATTTTAGGAATAAACAATTTCTCAAATTTTGGGAACAAAAATTTTTTCAATTTCTGGGAATAAAAATTTTTTCAATTTTCTTTAATGAACAACTTCTCAAATTTTTCGAATACAAAATTTTTCGATTTTTGGGAATAAAAAATTTCTCAAATTTTGAGAACAAAAATCTTTTCAAATTTTGAGAATAAAAAATTTCTCAAATTTTGGGAATAAAAAATTTCTCAATTTCCTGGAATGAACAATTTCTCAATTTTTTCGAGTAAAAAATTTCTCTATTTTTGGGAATAACAGCGTAGTTTTTTTGAATTCTCAGAAATGAAAATTTTTAAATTTTATTTGAGTTGAAATATTTACAAACAAATATTGAGAGTAAAAAATTTTTCAATTTTTTGGGGATAAAAAAAAAAATCTCCAAGTTTTTTGGAATAAGAAACGGAATATAAAATTATCTTAATTTTTTGATAAGTAGGTAGTGAATTAATTATAAAAATCATATGATTTTTTGGAATGACTTTTTTTTTCAAAAATTGAAATTTTCAAGATTTTTTGGAATAAAAAAAATTCTCAATTTTTTTGGAGTACAAAATAAATTCTGTATTTTTTTTGGAATCAAAAATCTTTCAATCTTTATTGGAATTTTTTCAGGAAAAAAGAACACCTTTCTTCAAAGAAATTGGAAAAAAATTCTTTCAAAAAAAAAATAAATAAAAAAAGTAACAAACAGACACACGACAGACATAACATTTGATTTCCTACTACAGACACCTAATAGATTTATATGCAGGTATAAGAAATTTAAAAAATTAAAAAAAATTAAAAACTGATTCTACATTAGCTCTAAAAAATTGGTTTTTAAATTTGTTGGGAATAGAAAGTAATTACTTATTTTGAAATTAAAGAAAAATTCTGGGATTAAAAAATTTTCTCAATTATTTTGGAACAAAAAATTTCACCATTTTTAGAATAATAAATTTCTGAATATTATTACAGTACGTAAATAACTCAAATTTATTCTTGGAGGCAAATTTTTCGGAATAAATAATTGTCTGAATTTTTAAATAATTTTTTTTTTTTCAATTTTTCAAGAATTGTATTTTTTTTTTCTTGGAATAAAAAATATGTACCTATCTCAATTTTTTGGATTAAAAAAAAACCTGTTGTTGTTGGAAAAAATCATGTTTTTTTTAGGTAAAAATCTTCCAACTTTTTGGAAACTTGCAAAAAATTGAAAGATTTTGCTATGTGTATACTGGGGTAAGTGATCAACAAAACGAGCCCGCTGTCATGCTTTGCCCCTTCTTCCCCATCACTTTACAATCTAAACTCATCCATCTCAACTTTGACCTTGCCCAAAACGAATCTTTCATACGGTTCAATCAAATAAAAAACGTTTTGCGAGACGCGAACAACAAAGAACAACTGTTTAAACTTCTCGAACTTCACGTCGATTTCAATTTCGACTCCGGTGACGCGAGACATACCCTTGGTTTCACTTTTCATTAGAAATGATTGGCGATAACGCGGAGTACAATGAACGCTTGCTGCTTCAAATAGCACCCCGTCGCCGCAACTTGATGGATCACCAGTTTAAATTCAATTTGCGAAATTATTCGCAAGACGTGCGGAGCCGAGCAAGATAATTCATCGAGGGAAATTTTTCGTTCTCGAGAAAGGTACCTACCTAAAAAAAAACTCGCGATGTCCTATCCTTGGAGACGAGAACTTTACGTAGGTAATTTCGCTTTGCTCTGGTATAAGGTACAAGATGTAATTTACACCTCTTCCATATCTGAATCCCTTTGTGAGAAACTCGATTCTTGACGAAATTTCGCCACGAGATAATAATCATCAAGCTTATTCCCACGCCTATCTCCCAAAGCTCGAGTGAAAAACGTTATTTTGACGCGAATTAAAAAAATCTAGACGATAGTTTTTTCTTTGTGGAAATTTTCAAAGAATGATTTGCGAAAAAAAAACCTCCGAGGTTGGTTTTAAAATATATTGTACATAGAGAGGTTCCATTTATAAAAACATAATCGACAATATCGAACAGTGAATTAAATAGGTATATTTTTTTTTTTCAAATCGATATAACTAACATTGATATGGTGATTTCACACATTCACCATTCGATTTTATTGTTTACTCGCGACGTTTTTCCTTATACGTATAAACTCATTTTCAATACTTCTCGTATGATATAATTGCAAGAAGCAATTAGGGAAATCCTCTTTGGTTAATTATCGTAAACAACTGCTCTAATTTCGATTTGAATTCGCCTTGGGTTGTCACATCTGCTAATAACCGAGACCGCAAAACAATCACTCTCGAGACATCGTATAACCTTCCCTCGTCCAGATTTTTTTTCCATACATTCGGAAATTTTACACTTTGGACAATGGTACCTCCTTGATTCTGCTTTAATGACGTCGCTCAGCACAGATCCGGGTTAAATATGGAAAATTCGCCCAGTATTATTAGCTGAAAAATATGACCCATTTAGACACCCACTCTATGCACGCGAAAAGAGCTCGGCGCGCAGATTACGTAGGACTGGGGCTTTTTTTTGTTATTTTTTCACCTCGATCAAAGCCTCGTAATATTCTAATGGAGCAGCTAAACAATTATTCTTTCAAGGTCGACTCGATATTTTGAAATTTCAACATCCTTTCGCTCAAAAAGTATTCCAAAGTATGCTTACATCGATCTATTTCTTCCCTTCTGTTCAACCTTCGATGAAAAATTTCTTCTGTAGGTTTTTGGGGAAAACACAACCCAGGGCGCTTGTCATTGATTGGATTAATTTACGTGATTTTTCCTCGCAACCGAGGTCGTTAACATTGCGACTACGTGATTTCTAACACCTACAATGTGTATTAATCGCTAATCAGATTACATTTCGGTAGGTGGCGATATTGCGGAACAAATCCGATTTTGTTATTTTAACGTGCTAAACATCGTCGTCATTATGCGTCACGTCGTCGTCCGATTAATCTATTACGTGAAAAAAAAACATTATTTTTTTTTAAGCTCTTGCGACGATGTCAACACGTCAGCCTAATATTGAATAATCCCTTCCTCCTCCATACGAATATAAATATTTACATCGGGTGAATATTTTGTGGGATTTGTTAATCTTTATTGATTTTTTTTTGTTTTAATTGCGGATCGTGAAAAGGATTTATTTAGATTGTAGAAAAAAATTGCATCATAGATGGAAACATTGTTAATCGAGTAAATTATGCATAGGTGCTTATAGAATAGAAAATGAAGAAAGCAGTTTTCATCGTAAAAATCCAATAATATTAACACGTCTGGTGATGAGTTTCAAAAAAATAGAAATTTTTAAAAATTTGAATTTCGACATTTCTTAAAATTTTAGTGTTCTCCAAAATTACATGAATTCGTTAACTTTGAAAAATAACAGTTTCAGTGCATTCTGAGGAATTTAATTTTACTAAAATTCGAACCTTCGAACAATTTTAGAAAAATTTGTATGCCCAGAGAAATGATTAAAATTGATCGATTTCGTAAAACATTCAATTTCTGCACATTCGTAGTGAGTTGATATGTGAGCGAAACAAAGAATTTTTTCAAAAAAAGAGGACAAAATCATACTTAGGTTTTTTCAAGTCCTTATGATAATATTTCATTAAACTAGAAATAAAAATTATCAAAATTGATTTCCCAATTCCAAAAAAATGATACATTAAAAAAAAATTAACATGCTGAAATCATATTTTATTAAAATTTCGAAAAATAATACCATTTCTAAAAAATCCAAAAATTCACTTTTTGAAAATTTTTTGAACATTTCAAATGCTTAAAGAAATCGTTGAAATTGATTAATTTCAAAAAATAATACTTGAGTTATAAAATGTTTTTTACGTTTTAAATGTATTCAAAAACACTTTCGAATTTTTTTTTTCAAAATTTTGCTCACTCTTAAACTTCCTTCAAAAATGTCACTTGAAAATTTGTTTTGAAAATTCTTCTTTCAAACTTTTTAAAAAAATTCCACTTTTAAAATTATTTGCAAAAATCCCACTTTCAATTTTTTTTTGAAAATTTTACCTTCGAAAATGCTTTGAAAATTCTGCTTTCTTTAAAAATTCCACTTTCAATTTTTTTTTGTGAAAATTTTACCAGAAATTTTTTTGAAAATTCTACTTGCATACTTTATTTGAAAATTTCACTTTAAAATTTGTTTTAAAAATTCTTTCAAACTTTTTTTAAAAATCCCACTTTCAATTTTTTTTTTTAATTTTACCTTCAAAAATGCTTTAAAAATTCTGTTCTCTTTAAAAATTCCACTTTAAAATTATTTTCAAAAATTCCACATTCAATTTTTTTTTGAAAATTTTACCTTAAAAAATTCTTTGAAAATTCCACTTTCAATTTTTTTTTTGAAAATTCTACTTTCAAACTTTCTTTAAAAATTTCACTTTAAAATTTGTTTTAGAAATCCTTCTTTCAAACTTTTTCTAAAAATTCCACTTTCAATTTTTTTTTGTTGAAAATTCTAATTTCAAACTTTCTTTAAAAATGTCACTTGAAAATTTGTTTCAAAAATGCTACTTTCAAACTTTGAAAAAAAAATTTCACTTTGAAATTATTTTCAAAAATTCCACTTTCAATTTTTTTTTTTTTTTGAAAATTTTACCTTTGAGAATTCCACTTTCTTTAAAAAATCCACTTTAAAATTATTTTCAAAAATTCCTCTTTCAATTATTATAATTTTTTTTTGAAAATTTTACCTTGAAAAAATTCTTTGAAAATTCCACTTTTATTAAAAATTCCGCTTTAAAATTATTTTCAAAAATTCCTCTTTCAATTACTATAATTTCTTTTTTGAAAATTTTACCCTGAAAATTCTTTGAAAATTCCACTTAAATTTTTTCGAAGTTTTCAAATATTTCCTGCGCTCAAAGAAATGATCAAAATTGAAAATTTTCGAGAATTCAACTTCTAAAATTTTATAAGAAATTTTAAACGCTCAATAAAATCATAGAAATTGGTAAAATTAAAAAAAAAAATACAAAAACAAAAACACAATTTCAAATATTTTTACAAAATATCTATAATTTTCGAAAATTCAGTTTTTAAAATTTTTCAAAAAATTCTCTTGCTTAAAGAAATCGGTAAAATTCAATAATATTGAAAAAATGATCAAGTATTAAAAAATATTATGAATTCAATTTTTTGAAATTTTTTCAAAATTTGGAAGTAAAATAAATCATTTTAATTGGTTAAATAAAATAAAAAATAGTTTCAAAAAAATTTTCAATATTTTTACAAATTAATTTTTTTGTGAAATTCTGCTTCCGAAATTTTTATAAGCTTAAGAAAGTCTTTAAAACTGATTAATCTCGAAAATTTCCATTTCTTAATTTTTTTTTTTTAATTTAGGGTGTGTGTAATTGCTAGATTATGTATTTTCAATCATAAATGATTTCTTTTTCTTTTTTGAAAATGCAACTTTCGATTTTTTTTTCTGAAATTTCACATACTCACAGAAATTGTTATTATCGATTAATTTCGAAAAATAATAATTAAGTATATGTACTTGTTTTTAAATATTTTGCTGATTAAAATTTGTCAAAAACTTGACTTTTGAAATTTTAAAAAAACTTCATAAGTAACCTACGTTTAACATTGATTAATTTTGAAAACTTCACAAATTTTTTTTTTGGTCTCAAAAACCTGTTCGCCATTTCCGAAACAACCTGTACCAGTTGGTACATTTTATTCTACGTATTACCGAAGAAAATAGACACTTGGCCGATGTTCTCAAAGAAATTCACCATCTGATATTTGGTGTTGATCGAGAAACGAGGAGGACGAAACGGAGACCAAATCGCATATCCTTTTTCGGACATCGGTTTACAAAAGAGCACAATTTCCGCCACATTGCTCAACTCGTAGCTTCGATAAAGAGCGACTTTTATACTAATGCTTTGAGCGAGCCAAATGCTATAGTAACATGGTCGTAGTCTCTATTCAAATAGTCAAAATTTATCCCCTACGGTTCGTACTCGGTGCACCCTTCCGGCGGCAGTTTGCCACCGTAAACCTGAGCTCAATTGTAAATTTAATTTAAGACTCGGTGCCTGCCTGCGCCTTGCCAAATTAATTCGACCAAATATTTCGTTAGTAGTTGGTCTATTCATTTCGCATATCCGTTGTCCTAGATGTAATGCCAGCGTATATTCTGAGAGGATTTGAACGCGAGAGAGGAGGTCTCCCTTCACCATTCGGTACAATGTCGAAAGGATTTTTTGCTTTATGTTTCAAGACTAGGTTATTGAGTCGAATAAAATTAATTTTATGTTACAAAACTGCATGGTGGATCAGGTAATACCTATCTAGGGAGATTTCAGCTAAATTCGAGGTTCCGGTATTCCGGTAGGTAATGACAAAAGGCGAGTGAAATTTTCGGGAATTATGGAAAATACGTAATTTATTTTATTTATAGTCTTGATAATTGCCGCGTTTAGAAGTTCAAAATTCCTTTTCTGCTTGTTTTTAAAGTTTTTAGAGATAACAAATTTTCTCAAAAGAATTTTTATTTATTTATTTGAAAATAAAATTACAAAAATTGTTACAAAAAATTCTCCTAGAAATTATTGTTGACTTTTTTTTGTTTTGAAAATATTTTTTGATACAAAAATTTTTTTTGGGAAAAAATCACAAAAATAGTGGAGATATTTCAAAAATTTTCAAAAAAATTATTTTTCACAAAAACTCTGAACTTTATTTTTTTGGGAAAAAATTTAATAGGTAAGTATATTTACTTACCATAATTTTTTTGGAATATTCAAATAAAAAAATTAAAATTTTTTTTGATAGGGAGATATTTCAAAATCTTTCTAAAAAAATTCAGAAGTCCAGTTGAAATACTGAAAAAAAGTTTCACAAGAAATCGTATAAAATAGTTGTTTTTTAAAAGGAAATATTCAGGCATAGGATTGAAATTATGAAAATCAAGAATAGATAACTTGAGTAACCTTTTTCAAGCCAAAAATAAAACAAAAAAAGATCAAATTTTCCAAGGTTTTTCAAAAAAAAATAGAAGGAACCCCCCTCCAATTTCGATAATTTAATTTTTACGTTGTATTCAAAATCAGCTTGCACATCAAACTAAAAAAATGTTTTAGTTATTTATATATTTTTATAACAAAAATTGACGAAAATTTAATAAAAAAATTGAATAAGATTAATTTGAGTAAAATTACATAAAAATAATTGATTCTGAAAAAAATTTTAAAAATGTCAATTTTGAATACAATTAGAAAAAAAAATGAACAAAATTTTAAAAACAGGTCATTTTTAATAATGGTTAAAGTACGTAAATACCTAAAAATGAAGAAAAAGGAAAAGAGGTAACAAAACATAAAAAATTAGTTTTGAACAAAATTATGGAAAAAATAATTTTAAAGGGATTTTTTAAAACTGTTACTTTCAAAAAATTTTTTAAAACTATGATTTTGAATAAAGTTGAAAAGATAGGTACTGAACAAAATTTCAAGAACAGTGATTCTGATCGAAACTATAGAAGAAAAAATTGCAGAAAAAAAACCGACAAAGATAATTTTAAATAAAATTTTTACAAAATTGAATAAAACTTTCAACTGAATTTTGCAAACTGTAAGTAATTTTAAACGAAGCAAATTTTCTTTCTCTCGTTTGTAGAGAGACAATAATTTTGAAAATTTTGTTCGAAATAATTTTCAAAAATGTTTGTTTTGAACAATTTTCTTCAAATTACGGGAAATGTCATTTTGGTTAAAATTTTGTTTGAAAATGTATTCAAAATTATTTTCTTCAAAAAATTTAACAGGAGTTTTTTTCTCAATGTTTTGTTCAAAACCAATTTTTAATTTTTTTTTTTTTGAATTTAGCCAAAACTCATTTTTTTATTTTATTCTTTTTAAAGAAATGAAGATTTTCAATAAAAAAAGAGCCTTCAAGGCGAAAAAATTAACCCAATCATGTAAAAAGTAACCAAGTTATTTTGAAGTAACCTCAATCCGATGCCTGAATTTTCGGCCAATTTTTTTCATTCAAGGTCTTTTGGAGTATTTTTCTTTGTGAGATTTATTTTTGCAGAAAATTTTTAACAAAAACCAATTTTTCAGTTTTATTTTTATTTTTATTTTTTTTTTTCGAAAGGACAACTTTGAAAATTGTTGCAAAAAATTCTCATTTTTTTCCTAATGTTTTAGAGTATAAATTTTTTGTTTTGCAATTTTTTTGGAAAAAATTACAAAAACAATTAAAATAGGTACTTAGATATTTTAAAAATTTTCAAAAAAAAATTTCTGACAAAAACTCAAAATTTAAAAAAATGTTGATACGTTTTTTCAATTTATTTTCTTGAAAAAAATAAAAATAAAAAATAACATGAATTTTTTTGAATTCTCCCACAAAAGTTTTAATTTTTTTTTGAAAGGGAAGTATTTCAAAATTTTTCTACAAAAATTCTGAAGTTCTACCAAAACACTGAAAAAAGTTCCACAAATAATCGTATTAAAAATTATTCTTCAAAAAAGAAGAATTAAACATTTTTCTGAAAAAAGTATCCAAAAATACCACTTTTTTTAAATTGTAAAAAATCCTTCAATTTTTTTTCAACTTTCAATGATGTTCAAGTTCTACATTCCATACTTCACGAGAAACAAGAAGATAATGTATGCTAGGGCCAACAGGCCAATCACATTTTTCTTCCATGAAAAAAATAATAGATGCGAATTTTTAAAAGTAAAATACCACCTAATAAAAAAAATTCAAAAAATAACGACCTCTCGATCAATCTCGAATCACACAAGCACGCCCTGGTCATAAACAAAAACATAAAAAATCACTCAACATGAATCATGCTCTCTGCCATAGCATAATTCGATTGGAAAAAATTCGCGAAGGTACCCTGGCACCTTTCTTCCCTCCGAGTACTCCGAGGTGAATATTTTTCATCAAAACACCTAGTTCAGCAGGTTGTTTTACTTTTTAGTGCTCGTAAAAAATTAGTCCGAATAGTTTACCGTCAACTTATTCTGGGTTTTGAAATGATAATCGAAGAGTCGGCGAACCTATCTCATAAACACCATCACCGCACGTTGATTGCCATTCGGCAAGAGATTATAAATAATACCCGGTTAATTAAGCCGAGCAGATGAACTAGTTGGGTAAATATAACTTTAACGATTATTACACCAGAAGTAAACTGGTTTTTTTCATCATTTTTTTTTTTTGCTAATCTGAGAAAAATACGTTTACGTATCTACAGGGAAATCGGTACGAAAAATAGAAACATTAGGTACGTTGAATGACCGATCATCGACAATCGAAATTAAACGTAAATCAATCGACATGGTCGACCTTCTGGCGAATTTCTCATTTCGATGGGCATTTGCCTAGCTCTAGCTTGGTCGTATCGTCAAGGTCGATCATATTCTTTCAAGAAAACGTCTTCAATATCGTTATGGTCTACATACGCGGATTCGTTTGGTCAGTTGACTTGACACGCTGACGTTGACATTAATAAGTGTGTGTGTGTGGCGTTTTTAAGGTTACCATTGTGGACATTGGGCAGTAGATAAGCCAAGAGTTGAATAACTTTCGCCTTCGTCGTTGCTTCCAACTCTATAACCTACGATCGTATTTCCCAATCATAATTATATCAGAAAATTCACCTCGTTATTTTTGGTAGGGGCGAAAATAGACCAGAAAAGCCACAAACGTGGTTTTGTTTTAAAATATTTACTAAATCACGCATCGAGTATTTCATATTTTATTGCCTAATCCTCTCGTGTATCCGGATTCCGGAGTACTTAGCAGATCAATGCGGCGGAGTACTCGTATTTTTAAGGAGCACTTTATATGCACATTGTTTACGTATTTTGCTCTTGTTCCAAGGCACGTGAATCACCCACAAGTGTGACTGAGTTTTTTTCCTATTCTCTTTTGTGCTATGTCTGTGTTAATTTACATATGCACAGATTATGTGCCTAGCGTATCGAGTATAATAATGCGTAGATGACTAAGTAACCTTCGATTTGGTTCGAATTAAATTTTATTTCTAGAACAGTAATTCGTAGGTGAAGGTATTAAAACTACTACTTAGTATCTGTTAATCTGGATGGTTAATTGGCGGGATAATTGAAGTTGAGAAATGATGAGGGAGGGGGAGGGGGAGGGGACATCATCATTGCTGAAATAATAAAAATTTTATTTTGAAATATTTTTTACAAAGAATAATTTGAAATGAGGTAGATGGCAACGAGGAAATGAAAAAATGACTACGTGTGGCAAAAATTGAAAAAAAATTGATTTTTTTTTTAAATTTGGATTCAACGAAGTCCAGATATGTGAAACAGTTAAGGTTCTTTTTTTTCAAAAAGTGTTTCAAACCATGTTTGCATTTTTTGAAGAAGTTCTTTGAGGGGAGTGACAGAAGAAGGATCATAATCATAACACATCCTTCTCACCTTTTTTCAAACATTTCGAAATCATAAATTACTTGATGAATTTTTCAATTTGATCAATTTTTTTGCCAAATAAAAATAAGTGTTTTGATTTTATTCGAAAATAAACGTGGTTTAAAAATTGTTTGAATTGAGACAAAAAACGAAGACATTTTTTTCTGGTTTTCTACAATTTACAATTTTTTAAATCTGCTCAATTTTACAATTTTTTTTCGCCTTTTAAAAAATTTTCTCCGTTTTTATGATTCAATAATTTTTTTAATCGAAATAAAAATCCTAATTTTTTTTTTAATTTTAATTTTTAGCATTTTTGATTTTTTTTTCAATTTCCAAAATAGAAATTTTTAGGCTAATTTTCCAAACTTCGTGTTATTAGTAGGTAAATTTTCGAAACATTTTAACCAATTTTTAAATCGTCCAGTAAATAGTTCCACGTGAGGTGAAAAACGAAACCACTTTTTTCGTTTTAAATAATTTCAATAATTTTTTTGGTGAATTTTTGAAGTTGAAATTTTAAATTAATTTTACAAATTTGTTTCACCCAAAGAAATTTCAAGACAATAATTCCTAATGTGTCTCTCTGCATTATTTTTTTCATTTTTCACGATTTAATAACTTTTTCAATAAGAATGAGATTGAATTTTTTAATTTCAATAAAATTTGTGATTTTTGTTAGATTTATTTTCATAGGTAATAAAATTTTTTTGTTTATTTTTTTCAATAAATTTTCCATTGTAATGGTTCAACAAATTTAAAATTGAGATGAAAATTATTGCAGGCAATTTTTTTTCATCTTCTATAATTTTCAAAAAAAAAAAAAATATTGCTGAATTTTTATTTTTTTTTTGTTGTAAATTTTATATTGGTTTACTAATAGTTCAAATTGAAATGAAAATTGAGGATTTTTTTTTCATTTTCGATAATTTTCAAAAAAACAAAAATTGTGGAATTTTTGCGATTATTTGCAATTAAAATTTTCAAATCTCGTATTACCGTAACAAATTTCAAGACAATTTCTATTCCCAATTAATCACAATAGAATTTTTTGATCAATTTTCCAAATTTCATGTAATTAGTTTTTAATTATTGAATTTTTTGGGGAAATTTTTCAGTGATTCAACATCCGCTTAGTTTGAGATAAAAATCAAAGGAATCTTTTTTTTTTCATTTTCTAAAAAAAAAAAAAAAAAACTTGCGAATTAATCTGCTGAATTTTAAAATTCTGTAAATTTTTTATTTTATTTTTTATTTTTATAGGTACTTGGGTTAGTTTCTTTTCAAGAAAAAATAAGAATAATTTTTTAATTTTCCAAAATTTGAGATAACTACTTAATTAATTTTTCACGAAAGAAATTTTTTGATAAATTTTCCAAATATCATACCTACCTAAGTCATTATCGTAATTTGATTTTTTGAACTTTTTTAGTAAATTTTCCAATGGTTTAGTAATTTTTCAAATTAAAATAAACATCAATTTCATTTCCAAAATTGAAAAAAAAGGGGAAAAGAAAAAAAAAAAGCAAATGATGAATTTTGCGATTAAAATTTTTAAATCAATTTCTCAACTGTCATCTGAAAAAAATTTCTAAATCTGCCAAATTTTTATAATTTTGTTAATTTTACAATTTTTTTCTATGTTTACAGTTATTGAATTATATTAAAAATAAAAATCAGCATAACTTTTTTAATTTTCCATATTTCATGTTAGTAGTTTTCAATTTTTGATTTTTTTAGTAAGTTTTTCAATGGTTAATTAATTGTTCGAAATTGAGATGAGAATCAAAGGATTTTTTCATTTTCTACAATTTCAAGAAGGAAAAAATGTTAAATTTTCAAGATTGAAATTAATTTTCCAAATGTGCTGTTTTTTTTTTGAATTTTTTCACTTAAAAATTCCATTTTTTTTTCATGTTTTTCATATTTTGAAGCTACATATTTTTTTCAAGGTCACCGAATTTCATCTATTTTGCAATTTTATTTTTCGACAATTTTTTAACTGGACTAATTTACTCAACTTATACAATTTTTTTGATTTAATTTTAAGCAATTTTTCAAATCGAGCTGAAAGTCGAAAGCAATTTTTCATTTTTCTTCAATTTTTAATACTTTGTCCACTTTTCAAAATTTCAAAAACGCTCAATTCGAGTGGCTTTAATTTTTATTTAAAAAATTAATCAAAGGTATGTACTTCAATTTTACTTTTTCCGATTTTTTTTCACAAATAGTTTAGATGGTCTGAATTTTATTTTATCATGTCAAATTTACTCTAAAGTTTAAATTTATACGAATCTTTGATCGAATTCGTCACTTGAAATTGAAATATGCAATTTGCATGCTTTCCTCGAATTCAAAAACAAAGACTAGCACCGATTAAAATTTATAATATTTTTTTTAAAAAACCACCAAACACAAAAAATCATAAAAAATCGAGGGAAAAAAATAAGCACCGACAAAATAAAATTTCCAGATCAAGAAAAAAGAAAATTCCTACTTACAAAGAAAAAACATGAAAATTCAACAAACAATTTCTTCGAAAAGAATAAATTTCGTAAAAAAACTCGCAATCCTCGCACGTACGAGATCTCTCCAATGCGAACCTAGTGCTCGCCATCGAATCGTAATCAAGACTAAAATATAAAATGTAAACAAGAAATTAATCGTATTAGGAGAGGCGAAACCGGTCTCGTGGCTACCTTACGCCTTAACAACCAATTACAACCAAATGACCGTGAAAATGTCTAACAAAGCGAAGGCGATTCAAAAAGCGGAAGCAAGGAGGAGGGTTATAGGATCTAATTCCCTTCCTCACCCCTCTCGTGCTTTTTTTCGAATTGTATCAATTTTTTTTCTTTTTTTTTCTTATTATTCTTCGTGGCCGAATACAATATAAATACTCATCCGACCAAAGCACAGGTATCATTTGTGTTTTTCGCGATTGCATATCTTGTTGGGTATCTCCTAGCATTTTTCAGTGTTTAGTCGCTTTTTCACAAGCTAAAAAAAACCAAAACCATTACAATGGAATCTTTCAAAGTTCTCGTGAGTATACTTTGTAAATTTATTATGCTTTTTTCTTCGCCGTTTTCATTTTTTCATATTTTATAATTTTTTTAAATGTAATTTTCCTTCTTCGTTTCGCGATGAAAAAATAAATACCGTTTATTTTTACAAGTTGTTTAAAAAAAATTTTAATCTGTTTAAAATAACAAAACTGTATTTTTTTTTCGCATTCGTATATTTCAACTGGCGGAATTTTTCGAAATTTTTTATCCCTCGTGTAGTATAATACGTTCAAATTTACGCTTAAATAGATTTAATAGATTTTTCATTAAAAAATAAACCTATAAAATATAACGTCATATGCGTAACGTGTGCTAGATTCGCATTCGGGAGGAAGGAGATGTTTCGAAATTCAACGCACCCTAGAACGCTATAAATTTCAATTTTAAACATTAATAATATTACGAATACATTTCTGCCTCCGTGTGCTCTGCTTTTTCTTGCTTTGAAAACTTTGAACAATTTAGTATACATTTTTCTGGTTCCAAAATCAAAAGTAATTTTATTTTATTATTTTTTCCAAATGGTCGTTGAACTTTACTGCACAAAGATAAACGTTGTGGTAAATTTTGCTCTGAATAAAATTTATTGTGCCTTTGGTTTGTGTTCGGCTTTTAAATGGTTTGTAACTTTTATTTATCGATCGTTTGGGGTTTTATTTTAGGATTTTTTTTTTTTTTTTTTTTTTTTTTTTTTTTTTGGTTTTTTTTTTTTTTTTTTTTTTAGTTGATTAAAAGATTTTATGAAATAAAATACAAAAATTAGAGATTTTTTTGAGAAAATTTCTCGAAGAAAGAATCTTAAAACATGCAATCTATTTTCTGTACAATCATTTTATAAATCCCTGAATTAGGTATTTCGTATAAAAAAAAATCCGAAATAATTATTTATATTTTTAAAATTTTTTTTCAACATGAAATTCAAATATTAGCGTGGAAAAAAATAATTTAGAAAATTTTCGATCAATTCTGCCAAAAAGTGTTTAAAAAAATCGATACTTATCCATTTTTGTATTTTTCCTCAATTTAAAAAAAAAATTCATGAAGGCAAAAAACCATCAAGAAAAATTTTCAAGTTTAAAATTATTTTCCAGAATTTTCGAAGGCAACTTTTTATGAACTTGAATAATTACCCCCCCCCCCCCTTAAGAGTTATTTGAATTTTTTTAAATAAAATATAAGTGAATTAGCCAGAAGCTTTTGAGAAAATATACTTAATTTTTTTTAGAAAGATTTTTGAAAAAATAAATTTAAGACATAACAATTAAATTATATTTTTCTACATATTTTTCAATGGCTCAAAATTCAAATCAGTACCTTACCTATTAAAGTAGGAAAAATATATTTTACGAACCACTCGATCTTTTTCCAACTGGAAGTTTTAAAAATTGATTTTTAAATCAATTTTATGCAATTTATTGATGTTGAAAAAATCCCCCCCCCAGGAACCCGAATAATTCTCATTTCGAAAATAGCTAATACTCATGAAAATTTGTGTTGGAAATTCTTTTTAAAAAAATCCAAATTTTTCACATTCTCAAACTATTTTACGATCCTCTTATTAATTTAGATCAAAACTTGAAAAAGAAATCATTCGTTAAATTTACATGTTTAAAAAATGTCAAAAAAAAAAAAGGAACTGGTGATTAAGAAATTTTTTTAAAAGTAAACTTGGAGCAAAAATGAAGCTGGTGAAATAAAATAATAAAATTATATGAATTTTTGGAGGAAAATTCATTGAGTTGAGAGGTTCAAAACGTGCATTTTATTTTTTTAAACACAACTTTGTAAATCTTAAATTTATTTTGTACAAAAAATCGATATAATTCCATAATTTTTAATTTTGGTTTCAACATACAATAATTCGAAAATACCAAAATAGTAAAATAGGGAAGAGATTCATGAACCACTGGATCATTCTTTTACCTAAAAAATTTCAAAAAACCGATACTTCTCAATTTTTTCCAATTTTATGAAATTCATCGACGTAAAAAATTCTCACAAAAACTGAATTCTTACTTCAAAAACACGATGTTGAAATTGCATATCCAAAAAATGTAAGGAAGATATTATATTTCCAAAGAAAAAAATTCAAATTAAAAATTCTACAAATTTTCAAACAATTTTAGGAACCCTGGTTAATTTTTTTTTTGTCCTCGTAAAAGCATCATTAAACCACCTAAAAATATTACACAACCTCTGACTAAATGCTAAATCCGATCAATGTTATAATTCGACATTTCATCGATTGCAGATCTCTTTCGCTCTCTTGGTCGCCTGCGCATACGCTGCCGGAATCCCCGAACAAGCTGCACCGAAATTGGCTCCAGAACAACAACAACCATTAGGCCCAATGGAACCACCACAAGGTGCTCCTTTGGAAGCTGGCCCAGTTCGTGAAAAGAAACAAGCTCGTAAGTATTCTTCCTATAGTAGCTTTTCAATTGAAACTCGTACATCTCGAGCAATCTTCTAATTTCGATTTTTTTCCACAGTCTACCCGTATGCTTATGGCGCATACCCATATGCTGCCTATGCCTACCCATACAATGCCTACCCATACGCCGCCTACCCATACTCGTACTCTTACCAATACTACGACGATGGCAAATACTACCCAGGCAAATATGACGGAAAATACGTCCGAGCTTACCCATACTACTACTACTAAGTACATGTGTAAAACAAACATGGTATTTAAAACAAAATTTTTGTGATTTGATGACGCTTCTCCACCTATATAATTTGCAGCTTGTATTCCACAGCTCGAAATCTCTCTCAAAATTGAAATCTCCACTTTTGTAATGATCATTTCCGTCTTACTCGAGTGCTATAGTCGTGCTTTTTTGAAAAAGCTCGAATATTAAACTCGTAGTGAGATTTAGGAAATAATCATTAATTTTTATGTAACTCATTTTAGTTTGTAAGATGATTCTCTCTATTTTTTTTTTTTTTTATATCCCTTTATTTTATACGCAACGAAAAATCAAATAAATTATTTAAGCATTTACGACGCACTTCTCAATTATTTCCACTCGTTCGAGTAGCTCAAGTATCAATGTATTTGATATCGCACACATACAGCCGTCAATTTATTCAGCCACGAGGGTCCCTCTGCAATTTGCAACGCCGAACGAAGAAATAATCATGTTTACATTGAGCCGTCTGTCTCCCATATCAGTGTCATTTTCCATCTACGTTTACCTACGAAAATAGCTACCACATTCAAACAATGACCCGACTATGTATTCTAAAATCTGGTCGATTACATGCATCGTCGGTCTAGTTACATATACCATAAAATAACTCGTGTACTCGTCGCACTGTACTCGTATGTTCGTAGTTCGTACGTACGATTATGGATAGGTAGGTACATTATTAAACCTATTCAAATAACTAGGGAACCGCATTAATTGCAAGGTTGATATTTAATCCGCACTTATACACCGCCACCCTCGCTGTCTCCCAACAGATGTCCTCTCTTCACATTTGTATATGTAAAACAATTGCTTAAGTACCAGATGAGGCCAACCGAACCACTACATGTTCATTTAGGTGTATTTATACCGAGTTTAATAAACTCCAATTCATCATAAGAGTGCTAATAATATACTCTTAAAAGACCGTGAAAAAATACTCGTATTGTACGTGTACTTATAATAATTGATCAATTACACCGAGTGTGCTCAACTTTTTAATGACGGTTTTAATGAAACAGAGTTAAACACGAGTTAACCCTCGAACGATTACCTTATAGCTCGAGTGGCTCATTGTTCGAATTTAGGGATTCTCAAAATAAACGCTCAGTTTATACTGATAATGCGAGTTCATTCCACCGAAACCTATAAAAAGAGGAAACGAGGTGAAATTGTTGAAATTTTTCAAATTTGTACAAATTATGTCGTATTTTTGTAAAATGAAAATAAAAATTTACTCGTGAGAATTATTTTCAAAATTTAACGCTAAAATTGGATAAAAAAAAAATTAAAACATCAAACTTTTTGAAAATAAAACTAAGTTTGGTTAAATAACTTTTTCAAGGTTAGACTAGAGGCATTTGAGTACGATTTTTATTTTTTTAAAGCAATTTTCAACAAAAAAAATTTCCACTCAAAGAAGAAATTTTTTAAAATGTGAAATAACTTTATTTTCAATTCGTCGTGTTTTGTTTAATTGATCAGAATATTCGATTTAAATAATTTATGAGTATTTTTCAATTTCGACAAATCGATTAAGTACCTAGACCTACCTATTTTATAAATGCCATAAATCGACTATTTTTTAATTTAAATAATATGACTGTATTCTTCATTTCAATCGATCGATTAGTTTTCAATTTCGATCAAACGATCATTTGTCGATTTTAATGAATCGATTAATTTTCAATTACGATAAATCAATTATTATTTTTCAATTTTGACGATTCGATTTATTTCTTGATTTCAATAAATCGATTATACTATAAAAAAAATAATAAAGATTATAAAAAAATTTAAACAAAAATTTCTCAACTGTTTATT